>WHWC01000326.1:0-135385 GCA_019426215.1 Buddleja alternifolia | reverse complement strand
AATTAGATGTAGTTATTATGAACACTTTAATTTATTTGATTAATTAGATTAATGGAAACAAATTAATTATAATAAATAAATAGACTTATTTATTATACTCACCTTTTATTAAATAATTAGATTATTCAATATGGAGGAATATTAATTAGTTAATTCCAAGCCCATCATTCCATATAAATACTTATTATTGGTTCAGTCAAAACAAAAACTCTCACAATTTGACTTGACAGCAAAGAAAGAAGAGAAAAATATTCTCTCCCTCCTTGCATAAACCGTCGGCCATAATGGCATTGAAGGTTGACGATTTTTCTTCGAAGCTCGTTCCAGAAGATCAAGACTTTCATCAAAAATAAAAGGTTAGTAAAAAGGATGAAATTAGATTTCATCTTTATGCTTAATTTTCAAAAATAACATGAAAAATTATTAAAACCTAAAAGTAATCCAATTGTGAATTCGGGTCTGTTTTTATCGTTTCCGCTGCGCATGAATACAGGATTCACAACAATTTTAACCGAAAGTAACTAGCTCAATCTTTATGATGCTTAACCTTTCTAAATGAAGACTTAAAACATTTTCGCTGTGCTAACACTGAAATAAGAACTGAACGCTTTGTCTGATTTGGTCAAGTATTCAAATCTTGAGTCTAAGTTAACTTTATAAGCACTGTCTTCAAGTAGACGCTCAGCCAAGCGTCTAGTTTTCTAAGCATCCAAATCTTATTTTGAGTATGAAAATTTAAGTCGAAGAAAACTTAAGGGTCTATTCAACCCCCCCCCCCCTTCTAGAAACTTTCGTATGCCACTTGGGACCATCAAGTGGTACCAGAGCGATTAAAGTTGAAATTTTTAAATTTTCAAGCATAACTGTTTGTTTAGATCGTTTTAAAATCTAGTTGCTTTGAATATCTTTTATGGCATTTGCTAAATTATCTTAGTTGATCGAGTTGAATTATGACTAATGGAAGGTCAAAGTATTTACATATCTGTGTTCTTGTGATGATGAAATATGTAATATCATTTTAGATGGATCTATTCAAATCATAAAGGTCATCACCAGAGCACCTACAGCCACAGAAGAGACTCCAGATGCTTATGTGGAAAAGCCTAAAAGTGAATGGTCTGGAGATGAGCGTCACATAGCTAATTTAGAGAATGTTAGACGAAATGCTCTATATACATCCATTGATGATAATGATAATCTCTTCCACAAGGTTAAGTCATGTTCAATGATAAAGGAAATTTAGGATAAGTTGGCCATAATATGTGGTGGGTCAGTTCAGATCCAGGAGAACATATTTTCAATTGCCACGGAAAGATTTAATGGTTTCAAGATGTTTCCCAATGAGACGCTAGAGCAATTGGATGTAAGATTTATGGCTCTTGTCATAGAGTTGACATCCCTAAACATGGACTTACAAATTCAAGAACTGGTGGTCAAAATTTTCAGAAGTCACCCGAGTAGATTTTTGATGAAGACAACAGCTACGAGGGAATCAAATATGTTATTATTTTTAACTCCAGAGGATGCTTTTTCAGAACTCAAGGCTTTTGAGCTTACAATTAGCACAGTTATAGAATCAGAAGCGCTAATAGCATCAGTCAAGGGTAAATCGAGAAATAAGGGAAAGGTGTCAGATCTTAGTGAGGAAGAGAAAATAGCGCTATTTAAAAAAATGCAGAAGATTTATGAAATATGATAAGAATGGAAAATCTCCAAAGCATCAAGGACAGAATTCCTATCAAGCGTCTCCTCCTTTTCAACAATAGTATCAAGCGCCTCAGTATTCGACTCCTTAGTTTTCAGCGCTGATTCAGTACCAAGCGTCTCCTCAATGCCAATGGAGGAATTAGATTGAGAAGGGCAATTTAGTTTTATTGTACAAACCATTATATTCTATTTATAGAATAACGCAATTGGTTTTATTCATGTATATCTATTTGGCATTTAAGTTTATTAAACAAATAAGTCCTTCAGATTTGAAGAAATACTTTCGACCTCTTATGGATAAGAGGAGGCACTGGAAGTGTCAGGTACTAAATCTCTTAAACGATAATTCACGAGTTAAGGAATTTTAATTAGGCATTAAAATTTAACTCGTATGACACCTGCTTTGACAAGGAAGTGCCAGTCGAATGCTGATGAGATTGTGGGAGCTGGTGCCATTACTATAGTTAATGGAATTAACATATTTGAACTCGACTCGTATTGATCTGATCACATTGGTATTTACTCTTTAACAGTCAATGATTATGATTAAGATTGCGATAGTATGCGTGGACTTTAGACCTGCGGAGTTATTTATAGTGTGCTTGTAGTATTGGATATGTTATCAGAGTAGTTAGACCCGCATCACATGATAGGTGGGGTCGACCTCGAAGTATGATTCAAGTACTGCATTCGACATTGTAAGATTACTGCTAATACGGGACTCACCATCTTGATAGTAAACGAGTGTGTGACCTATAGGATCATAAGTAATTGAAATTATAAGTATTTGGTGAATGCATAATAAGCTAGTCCGTCATGGCCATTGAGGATATTTTGGTAATTTCACAATATTATGATCCCAAAGTACAATATCAAGTTCTATATTTGATGACCATGGCTCTTACTTGATCGGGTTGCGTCGGTTAAGAGTCTATACGCATATGGTAATCGTAACCAAAAGGTTCGTAGTGATGAAGATGTCATCTCGCATTTGATTGGGCTATGATTTGGTTTCACGAGGCTGGCTAGATGACAACCATATCCTTTCGTATTCTCTCATTGCCAATCGAATTGAGCCTAAACAGTCATGCTATATGGAAAAGACGGGACGTTTTGTTGTTTACATAGTCAAGGGTATTTTGGTAATTTTGCTAAGAGTGAAAGGATGGACTAACTTAATTAAGTTATTTAATTGGATTAAATAATATTTAATCAAGTTATTAATTCATAAGTTAAATTAATTTATTTGTAGCGCCCACCGACCACCTGGTGGCCCGCTACCCCGCGACACTAGCTCGATCCACGAGACTGTCCTTTCTCGAGCCAACGCTAAGCGTCAGAACTATACCAATTCTTCATCTGCTAAAACTAAAAAATTTCATTTCACTTAAACCAACAATACCTTCTTCATCACTCTTACACAATTCAACAATAACCCTATCAATTACAGATCTCCCCAAAACATATACATACCCAATCGTACATCCCAAAACATCACTCCCTCTAATAGACACAAACCAATGCTTCCTTTATTTCTCATTTCTCCATTCGTATCCGACATTCTAAGCTTATCTGAAAAGGAAGAAAGAAGGAGGGGTGAGTCCGAATGATTCAGTGAGGTAGGTTAACGGGTTGCTTTACCTTTACTATTGAAACAGAATCTGCAGTGGAAGATTATAAGAGAAACAAGATCACACATGTCGAGTGAATCATTAAAGCAATCAAATTATTAGAATGATGAATATCACGAAACATATAATGAAACCAGAATGGATAGCTCATATACATTAGATTCATGTCATACGATTGTGCTCCGTCTCCCCACTGTCCCATACCAGCGGGAGACTTCACACCTATTGAGATTTGCAGGTGTTGGGATTCTAGTGGTGGCTCCTACGGGTTCAAGAGGTGGCCCCTGCCGTCACGTGGCACTTTATCCCATATAGCACTTAGCTCCCTTCACTCTGCCTTTAAGAGTCAAAGCTTTAGACCAAGAAAAGAACATATCGCGAAAGGATGCCGAACATTAGGATTCTAGTGGTCGCTCCTACGAGTTCAAGAGGTGGCCCCCGCCATCGCGTGGCAGTTTCTCCCGCATAGCACTTAGCTGCTTTAGCCGACGGAGTAGAACCAAGGAATATAATGGTTTCAACGTGAAGATATTTACTCGATATTCATATGATAAGACTCACGGGAATTGACAACGATTAGACCGACGACCATGTCGAGACAAAACATGAAAAGGATAATGTCGAGAATTACAAGATATTGATTGAAGCGGGATACTTAAGAACTTACATTCATCAATAAGAAATCATCAAGGTATCGATAAGATAGTTTCTGAATAAAACAAGGGAATAACAATTAGGTAAAGCAATTAAAAAGTGTCAAGGGAAAGAGAAACCCTCACAGATACAACTCGATGTCATCGCCTTGTGTCTCGTCTAAACTACAATCTATCCTGCTGTCCAAATACACCGTCATATTCTTAACTTATAATACTTTATAATCCAACCAAATACAACAAGTTATATCATACTATCCAACCATATAGGCAATTAAGTTCAAACAAGCCTCCTTACATGCGCAATATACTTCAACAATTTTTCAAAACAATCTCGGAATGGAATTTCTTTCTCAAATTTTACAGGATATCTGAAAGGACTCGGAAAAAGTCTACATAATTTTTCCAGATTTAACTTCCTTGTCAAATTGGGGATTCGATCAACGAAACGGGACCATCCCGACAGATTTTTTGAGAACAGACACCTTATATTCAAATATTTTTGTAAACTCCCCTGTTTACTGAAAACTTCCGAAATTTATATGAAGTCTCTATAACATAGGTATACAGCTACTATAAAGTTTTTAGAGTAAACCAAAATTTCCAGGTACACGAAATATCTTCAAAACAGTAACAATTTTCACTTCCGCCGAACAGACTGGCGATTTTGTTCAACGATTTTTAGAAAATTCCAAAAACTTCTAATCCATACCAAATTTTTCAGAGAGGTTTAACACACAATCGAGTAATTCCAGAAAATTTATCATAATCAAACTCACAAGTTTAGGCACCTCATTACAGTTTTAAACTCTAACTGCAGAAACTGAAATTTTCTGAAAACTGGATGTCAAGCAATTTAACTTAACTAAATACATATACATGATAGAATACTTTCAAATTCAGACCTTGAAGGTGTTATCCATCTTGAATACAAGCATCTACTCAACTTTAAACATATAATCAAAATATATAAGTTAGTCATTATATACCTCAAAGAGTGATAAAATAAGATAAAGCTTCCTAGTCTTGCTTTATGTTCTCTCTTCCAATTGAATTTCTTTCTTCCTACAAAAGTGTTTTTATCTTAAGAGGAGTAAGAAGGCTAAATTGGGGAGGGTGTTTCAGCCGTGAGTGTGTGAAATTTTGAAGAAGAAAAAGGGGATGACTAACAATATAATAAAGAAAGGAAGGATCATTTGGCTGCCACGTTTTTTGAGAGGGTCAAGGTGTTTTCCTCTAATGATGACACCTAATCCAATGTTTAGCATCTACAAAGAACATATATGTAAATGTATGTATATAAATATATATATATATATATACACTCACGTTTCAGCCCCCCTATAAGAATATATAATGTTGCCACTAATACTTACATTATCTACACAACTTTTAGAATAATTACCCTACCCACAACTAATATACTATAATAGGTAAATATTGATAGTCAATTTTTCTTGGAATATGATATTAGCTATATCATAACTAGACGAATATTTTTGGTTGAACGCGAATCGCTAAAATCAAATAATTTACGAAATCTAATTAGCGGTGATTATAATGTTTACCTTCGCTTCTACGAAATTAGAAGCCGAGAATATTGGATGTTACAACTCCCCCCTCCTTAAGAGAATTTGGTCCCCAAATTCTGAGAGGTCCCAAAGAGATCCGGATATCTTTTTATCATGTCATCTTCTCGCTCCCAAGTTGCTTCTTCAACTTGATGGTTTGTCCACAATACCTTGACTAAGGGTATTTTCCGAGATCGTAATTCTTGATATTTGAAGTTCGGCATCTCTTCATACGACAAATTGGGTTCTAATTGTAATTCCTCATGAGATATCACATGCGATGGATCAGGATGATACTTCTTAAGTTGTGATACATGGAACACATTATGAATATGGGAAATATTGTCAGGTAGTTTGACTTCATACGCTAGTACCCCAATACGCTTCAAGATCTGGAATGGTCCTATATATCGAGGTTGAAGCTTGCCCCCTTTTCCCATCCTCCTAACGCCTCTTCGTGGTGATACTTTAATAAAAACTTGGTCTCCCACTTGAAATTCTAAATCCTTGCGTCGTGTGTCGGCATAGCTCTTTTGACGACTCTGAGCTGCACTCATTCGTTGTTTGATGATTTGAACTTTGTCAATGGCTTCTTGTATCATTTCCACCTGCAAGGCGCTTTTTCGTCCATCCCGCGATGGTGCTCTCCAATCATCTAAATCCCAATAGAGTGGGGATCGACATTTTCGCCCATAAAGTGCCTCATAGGGTGCCATTTCGATGGTGGCCTGGTAACTGTTGTTATAGGTGAATTCCACTAACGGAAGGTGTGTATCCCATGACTCTCCAAAGTCTAGTACATAAGTCCTTAGCATATCTTCAATTATCCTTATCACCCTTTCTGATTGTCCACCGGTCTGTGGGTGAAAGGCGGTACTAAAGTTCAACTTCGTGCCTAAATCTTCTTGTAACCGTTTCCATAATCTAGTTGTAAATTTGGGATCTCTGTCGGAGACAATGCTAACCGGTATCTCATGAAGTAGGATAATTTCCTTTTTGTACAATTCTGCTAAGGTCTCAACCTTATAATTCGTTCTAACCGGTAGGAAGTGTACAAAGAACATATATATACATGTATGTATATATATATATATATATACACTCACGTTTCAGCCCCCCTATAAGAATATATAATGTTGCCACTAATACTTACATTATCTACACAACTTTTAGAATAATTACCCTACCCACAACTAATATACTATAATAGGTAAATATTGATAGTCAATTTTTCTTGGAATATGATATTAGCTATATCATAACTAGACGAATATTTTTGGTCGAACGCGAATCACTAAAATTAAATAATTTACAAAATCTAATTAGCGGTGATTATAATGTTTACCTTCGCTTCTACGAAATTAGGAGCCGAGAATATTGGATGTTACATTATTAGTTGAATTAAGTAATTAAATAATATCCAAGTGGATTGGATTGAGAATTAATTAATTACATATGGACTGAGATGAAGATAGCCCAGTAAGCCCATCCAACAGCACGGGCAGCCGGCCCATTTAGTTGTAGGAGAGTTGGAGTTTATTTAAAGAACTCCAACACCTAAACTAATTCATAATGTGTGCTTCAGAATCAGCCCTTACACAGTAATTAGACAAGATAGAAAACTCCCTCCACTCTCTCTGACCTAGCCGCCACCTTCAACTATCAAAGAGGAGCTGAGAGTTTTTTGAAGGTGTATTCCGCGTGATATCTAGAGGTATGATTTCTGGGGTTTGCTACTCTCATTAATTGATACAATTCGATTCACTCTTCAAGGGGTAAACCGATTATCTCGTTTTTACAGTAAAACAATCAACAATAAATCGAATTAATTCATGGTTTGGGAATTGTTTTTATCTGCTACGTTTTTATTTGAACGATTCCCAATTATGGTACTAGAGCCAAATTCATAGCTTTGTTGATTTCTACCATGTTTATGAGTGTTTTTTTTTTTATGATCACATGAACATGATATATGCATATTGTATGTTTTTTATTTTGAATCAAATTTCGATTGGGTATAGATTTGAAAATTGAATCTGAAAAAAACAAAGTTGGACTTGGTATTGTTTCTGATTGGATCAAAATATGGAAAATGAAGCTGAATCAGAAGGGGTGGTGGTTCCAGAGGCAATGTTACTACCAATGTAAACAGTAATGGTGGTACCAGAAGCACCGCATGGTTACCTCAATGACGACGCAAGGTTCGTCGCCATTCGCCGCTGAAGGGTCGGTCATTGTATGTTATCCCAAGTCATCGTGGGAGGCACGGCTGTGCAAATTTGATTTGCACGGCCACGCTGTTAGAATGATGCTAGGCTGCGCTAGATGCGCCACTGTGTCTCATTCAACGGCAAAGACAATCCGTCAACGATGCGCCCCTGCGCCGCAACAATGATCGGCCAAGGATGTGAGTGTCACCTAGCCAGTCTCACGGACTCACACCGAAACCCAATTGATATATTAGATCAATACGAACCTTTAGGTCACAGACACCCTATAAGTATAGGCACTTCACTGTAACATCCCAATCGAGTGAGAGTCATGGTTTATGTCAAACTCACAGGACTTGATGTTGTGCTCAATAAATCATAGTAAGATTAAATTACTAAACTACCCTTGTGTTCCATACACAAGTTAGTTTTCCTACTTTGGCCAGAGACTCATAATTTCATTTACCTACAATCGCAAAGGACGTTAACTCGTTTACTACTCGAGACTATGAATCCCATATTGGTAACCACCGAACAATTGCTACTTGTCCATCAGAACCGCACTTTGAGGTTGATCCCACCTTAGTGTGAATAGGATCTAACTACTCCAATCACTTGTTCGGTTTCACAAGTACAGTCTTCGCGAATCCTCAAGTCTAAGGCTTACGCACACTACCATGACAAATAATTCAGTCATTGACATTCACCGAGTAATTACCCATGTGATTGAATGACGGCGAGTCATGTTCGAATCTATCAATTCCATTGATATATCTATGGAACAAGCTCCATGATAGGTTATGAATTCACATGTTTTAGAAGCTCATATTCATAATATTTATGTTGGTTTATGCATGATTTATGCCACATATGCGTTTGATTTGTGTGCTTATTGTGTAAAGTTAGAAAATCATTGCGATTGAGAAAAACTGGATAGAAATGCAGAATTTCATAATATTTAGATTCTGAATTTGAAGAAGTGTCCTTCTACACAATTGTAGAGATCTGTCTTTTCTTCAGGTTACAACTTGAATCACCCAATTTGGAGATCTGTTGAAGACGTTATGAAGGAAACAGGATCACGGCGCAGACAGAAAAAGTTGCTATTCCAGCGTCCAAACGTTGGGATGTTTGTCTCCTGAACGTGAGTAAACTGTCGTTCAAAAGTGCTATTGGACAGAAAAAGTCAGATTTAAAGAATTTTTATGCACGGACGTGTGAATGGTCCAAGGACGAACGTTAAGATGACTTGCGCAGGGACGTTAGGAAGCACAACGTTCGAACGTTGGTGTCGGCTGAACAATTTTGAAAATTTCCAATTCTAATTCAACGAGGATTCTTCCACCCATTGGTTATAAATACTAGATCAGTTCTATAGGGTTTTGTACCCTGAAATAGTAGACAAAATATACTTAGAGTAGAGCCCTATTAGGGTTTAGATTTAGTTTTTACATATTCATGAAGATCTATACAAACCCTTGAAGGTGAAGAAATCAAGAAGTAAGGAAGGGATGAAGATCGAAGTTCAACCATCAAATTTAATAGGAAGTTTTCCTAAATTAGATTTATATTTGTCTATAAATATGAATTAGATTTTTCGAACTAAGACCATGTTTAGGTTAATTTATGAGATTTGCGTTACAAATTCTGCTTTTCAGATTAATTCTTTTGTTGCTTTATGTTATAATCTTGTTCTTAATGCTTCATATGATTAGCTACCATATGTATGAATTCATGCTTAAGTTATCTGTTCGGGAGAAAGTGATTTGAGGTGCAAAAAGGATTAATAACATTTTCTAAGTCAGTTGATGCAAGGGATAGCTAGATACTCTAAATGCTGATAGCGGGGTTTATTTGGAGGGATAAATCTGAATAAATTTTGGAAAAATTCTAGCGTTTAATGCATGCTGTAGAGATTGCTACAACCAATCTAGTATAGATTATCATGAGCGAGGGATCCGCGTGATAATATTCTTAAAGAATTTTCCACCTTAGCAACATTAGTCTAATAATATGAAAATGTGATTTTAACAAGAATTAATTTATGCCAACACATGTGTCTTAGTTGCTCTCTTCCAAAGCAATCTTCATTTCGACATCTTGTTTTCTTTTATTTTTCTTTCATAATATTTTAGTTAATTCTTATTTTAGTTTATTTTATTGCGTTTAAAATCTTTAAATATTTAGTTTTAGTTTTAGTTCTCACTTGCTTTAATTTCTCATAAAACTAAAATATAAGTCTCTGGGGTTCGACATCTCGGACATAATTGTCCACTCTATTACGACACACGACCGACTGACACTCCTTGTCAAAGCCTGCATCATACAAGTCTGGTCATAATTCCCAATTAAGACTCCTTAACTTGTGAACTCTAGTTTAAGTAAAGAAGGAACCAACACTTCTAGTATCGATCTCCTCCAATCATGAGGAGTAGAAGCTCCGTCTTGAATACTCTGGACTTATTTGTTCAATACTTTATTAATGCTATCAATATTGATATAAGCAAAAACAAATGCTTTTAATTAATTTAAAGAAAGTTTGTACAATATAAAACTAAATGCCCTAAACAATCTAAATCCTCTATGGCATGAAGGGCATAATCTTAACACTACCTGAATAACCGATCTAAACTTTATCCTACTTTGGTAATTGCTAAAATCACTAAGTCTAAGTGTCTCCATTCTAGCTCTTAACCAAGTTCTTAGTTCCAACCGTTCAAAACATTTTCAGAGCCAAGGAAAGTTTTGAAGTTCGAAGAAAACTTCAGGGTCTATTCAACCCCTCACTTCAAGACCCATTTCTTATTCCACTTGAGACTATGAGACACGTACTCAGGCGTGCACATTCACTGGACCGCCTATTTTAGAACCCGCCAGTTTAATTTGATAAGAGCGCATGGGAAGTGTATTTTTTGGACTTATCCACACCTTACCTTTAGCAATTAAAATAATGCATGTTTTCAAAATATTTTAGTTAGCGATGAA
Organism: Buddleja alternifolia; assembly: GCA_019426215.1. Lineage (NCBI taxonomy): Eukaryota > Viridiplantae > Streptophyta > Magnoliopsida > Lamiales > Scrophulariaceae > Buddleja > Buddleja alternifolia. The sequence goes on along the minus strand of WHWC01000326.1, from coordinate 124,628 downwards.
GGGAATTATTTCAGTGCTAAGTCATCTTTTTGTAAAAAAAGTACTAAAGGCTAAGCGTCAAATCTGATTAGTAAGCGTTCAATATTATATGCAAAAATAGAAGAGCTGATGATCACTGTAAAATTTTGAAATCATAATTTTTGATCATTGACGCTTTCTGGTTTGAATAAGTACACATTCAAGGTTCCCCCTAAATTTGATAACTTATTTCAATTTTGAAAGGTATTTTGACACAAATATAAGGTGGATTTTTCCTAAATTGTATACCTATTAACAGTATGATGCTTCATGATTAAGCGTTTAAATCAATCATACTTAATTCACTTCTTAAAGTGAGAAAGCATTGTTCGTTGAGCGCTTTGGTGAAGATAAGTGGCATATGAAAAGGGTCAGAAGTGGGGTTGAACAGACCTTGAAGTTTTCTTCGAAGTTCAAAATTTTTTCTTGCCTCTTAAAATATTTTAAATGATTGAAAAGCTAAGCACTGGGTTAAGCGCTTGAATAAAGATAACTTAGACTTAGTGATTTTAGCAATTACCAAAGTAGGGTAACTCTTGGATTGCTTAATCAGGGTTAGCATAGTAGAAAATGATTTTGGTTACTTAGCGTTCGGTTTACTAGTTAGTTCCTTGACTAATTTTAATGCTTTTAAAGAATAATTTGCAAATGAGAAATAAAATAATAAAACAATAAAGTAAATGACACAAGATATGAAAGGTTAACTGGGTGATTTAATCCCAACTACATCCTTCATCTCCTTTGCACTCGGTGGAGTTAACTAAATGATACTCAAAGTCTCCACAAAGATGACTTCTACAAATGGTGAATAAAAACAAAGATGATCATGACCACCTTGATCACACCGACTTCAATTCTACTTAGATCTCTTCACAACAAGCGTCTTTCACCCAGAAATAATGCTTGATCTTCAACTTTTTCTTCACACCGACTTCAATTCTACTTAGATCTCTTCACAACAAGCTTCTTACTAGGGTTTGTTTGATTTTGGAAATTCAGTCAACTTAGAATATCTCAATAATAATGTAGGGTTCTTCAGGGAAGATGTTTGAGATATTTATAATTGTCTGTGGGATAGTATGAAAAGGTTAAAGGATATGGATATGAAGATTTAAAAAAAATTCTAGGAAGAATTATGGACCTGAAATGCCGCAAAGGTTTGTGAAATTTTAGCTTGAAATAAATGTTCGCGCGTGTGTATTCTTAGTAATCAGAATTTGCTGAATAGCCCTATTTATAGGCAATTCTTAGGGAAAGTGTCAGTTGGACATTTGTGCTGGCACTTGATTTTCACTCAAGCGAGTGGAACAACTTCCTATCTAAAATACCTAAATTTCTGCTACAAGGATTAGATGCGGCAGACTTAAACTCTGATAGTCAAGTCAAGGTGGCTTGTACGTACGTTAGTAGTCCTTATCACATTTAATGCTCTTATCAGGTATTAAATGCATTTGAATTTAATTCCCATTGGATATAAATGCCCGTTATTGATTACATTTGTGTCCCTCTTAACTTATGATATTTATTTCAGGTGAATCATGTCGCTTGGAACGTTGATTCATGAGTCCTGAAATATCTTCAGCGTTTGAAGAATGCTTAAGACAATCTTCATCTTCTATTGATTTTAGACGCTGATCTTCACTTTCTCTCTGATGGACTCGCCTAGAATTCTATTAGTGATTGAGTTTTCAATACTTAGTCTAAAATCTAAAAGGATTAAAATTAAGCCTAACCAAATAATGCACTTTCACGCTTTATATAAACTTACATTCTTTCGGGGTCTAACATGAAATCCTATTTTGTCACATCAAAACTTCTAACATGAAATTTCCAAACATGACCTATTAATATGAGTGTTAAGTAAGTTAAATTAACACCATATCAAGAACAAAACGAGGCTAAATTTTTATAAGACCAAAGGGACAAATATTTACCAATTGCAAATGTAAATCCTTTAATTCTTTTCATTTTTTTCTTTTCTTTCACCCAACTAGTAACTATTATAAAGAATGAGAAAAACAATGTCAACAATTTCGTTTATCAATGTATATGTAAGTTTAGAGATAGAGAATAATGTTAGATGATTTAATGAAGTTAATTGAAACTAAACTGTAGAACTAAATTGAGACAATGTCATGCCTTGAAATTAAATGATAATAGGACATTCATCAGATTGTCAAGCTTGCTTCATTCAAGCCCAAATGATTTTCTTTAGTGTATACATGAAACATATATTGAAATTAAAATACTTGGTACACATTACGATTGAAATCTTCAATAACGAAAGCTTATACAAGTTGATACAATCTTATAAGTCTTAGAACTTATTCAGAATTATATATTAGAATTTATCAATCTTATACAAGTTGATACACTTTTTACCATTTAGAAAACCTATAATTTCATCTTATTAGTATCAAACGCAATTATTTTCAACACTATGTGTTTGTATGTAGAACCAACTATAAATAGTAAATACTCTAATTATACACGCTCGTCATCACAATCACAATACTCCTCAGCATCCTCCTCAATGGAAGAGGGCTCTTCCGCACCAATATTTATAGATCCTTCAATATTTGAATGCTTAGTCGGTTTAGTAGACTCAGTAGGTGGAAGGGACTCTTTGAAGATTTCTAAGAAGAACGGCTGCCACACTGTCCCGAAAATGAGCATTGATCCAATCGCCAAGTATAGTCCATCAAAGTGGAGACCATAGTTCACTAACAACGATTGTAAGGGAAGCCTGAGACAACTCTGAAGAAGCCCTAAATCATCACTCGGCCTTGCTATCTCTGTCAATGAAAATACAGATGTAGCAACAAGAGCTTGCCCAACTATGGCATCCCTAGTCGTTCCATGGAATACCGCCATGAGGGTGGTAACCACTATTGATATCAGGTTGCCATAAACAACACCTTTCCAAGATCTAGTTCCCCGCATCAATGGATCAAAACGGAGATCCCAAGCTAATATGTACAAGAAGATAGTCCCCATAAGAGTTAGGACCATGAATGCATAAGTGTGGGAGGGATCATTGCTATCCATCAGAAAGAGAGGCGACGAAGTAGCTACAACTAAACCGATCATTACCCAGAACCATGTTGCTAAAACATGGTTTCCTAATGGTTTGATCCAATCCATTTTTTTTTTCGAAAAAGGAGACAAATGAGAAGTAGAAAACATATAAGAAGAAGGGGAAGAGCTGACGAAAAAGAAAGGAAGCAGATGTTTGAGAGGAAGACAATGAAAGTGAAGATTTAACCTTGGGGGCAACCATATATATAGAGTTGATGGGGCATTTATTGTTGCACAAATTGATTTGAAACTTGTGTATTAATCCACATTCTAGTAGATGAATTTAATGTATTAAATTATTCAAATCAAATTTCGGATGGATGAGAAATTAATAACCCATGTGAACCACTTGATGTTCGTGAATCGAATGGACGTTGATCAATCGATTGCATAAGTATAATGTTCTTCATTGACTGCATAGACACGGTCCACATGCACACCAAGTTTTGTCTAATGATAATTGGATGTATAATGAGCATCATCAACTGTACTACGAACTTGTTTAAAAAATATGATTTCGTGACACAACTTTCCAGTTCTTTAAACAAGCCGCCGCGCCTCCCCTTCCCACCCCGCCCGATTTTGACTTATGGATTCAATCACTTCAATAAATTATTTTTGTCTTATGTAGTAAGTACACATATTTCATACAATTTTACATGTAGACCCTTCTTGGAAGAGAGTTCGGCACAAGTATCTTATTAGTGTTGTCGAGATTTATTGTGCTACTATCTGAAGGTAAACTATTTCCTTGACTTTTTCCGGTGTAAACTGTTTACCCATTCTAAACTATGTGGCTTATTAAACATTTCTTTTCATGATCCTGCAATCATATTTTTATGTAATTTAGAGATGGTTATATTCAATGTTTTGATAAGTTCATATATATGTATTATCTCAATTTTAGGTGAGTCTATCAAAGTTAAATCGAAGATCAGCGTCTGAAGACTTTGAAGATAAGAGATTTGTTAAGCGACTGCCAAGCGCTTAAGAATCATTCTAGGTGGTCGTGCCACAAACGCCGGTCTTCACCAGAATTAAATCAAAAGTCAATAAGCACTTAAATGCAACATTCAATGGACATTTAGTTCCAACGGGAATTAAATTCAAATGCATTAAAGGCTTGATAAGAGCATTAAATATGATAAGGACTATTAACGTACGAATAAGCCTTTCCCCATTGGCTGTCAACTCAAAGTAGGTTTGCTACCAACTCTGTCAAGCAGAATTTCCTGAAATGTCAGAAAAAGACTAAGTCACGCGCCTCGTGTTAAACATGCTCCTGTTTGTGTCCAACGGACAAATTCCAAGAAAAGTCTATAAATAGATCCTCACAACTCAACCCTAATTACAGAGAATTATTATCAAAAACTTGATATACACTTATGCTATTGAAATCTATATTCATCCTTAAAAGATCAAAACCTCCATAGCCGAAATATCCTTGAGCTTATACATCTCTACAGCCAAACCAATATCTCTTACCTCTTCATATATGAAGAATCATTTCTAAGGAGATATTCCAAAAGTGTTTGAACTTTTTCCAATCAAACGAACCTTGATAAAATCCATCAACCTCTTCAATCTGTGTGACGAAGTTGTTGAAGACAAAGCAGTATTTCTGTGTGAGAGAAGCATGTCAGAAGCAGATCTTAGTCCAGTTGAAATCTTTGTGGTCAGCGAACTCGAGATCAAGCCTTCACCATTTGCTATTGTGTTGAAGCTGTCTTTGTGAAGCTTTGTGATTCATTATACTGAATTCCTCCTGTGTGGAAAGGACTAGAAAGATGTAGCTGGGATTACATAAATCAAGTGAACCTTACAATTCTCGTGTCTTCTTTTCTTACTATTTTATTGCTTTATCCATTATTATCTTCCTACATTGTCATAAAGCATACACTATTAAAACACACGCAACTAAATACTTTCTAAACGCCTGTTTTTTCATTCTAAGAGACTTGTACAAATCTTCTGCTGTGCTAACCCTGATATAAGTGTTCAGCGCCTGATCGATCTTGATCAAGTACTCAAAACTATTGTCTAAGTCTTAAAATTCGAAAAGAATTCCAGGGTCTATTCAACCCCCACTTCTAGACTCTTTCGTATGCCACTGGGGACCAAAAAGTCGTATCAGAGCGGTTGAAGTAAATTTTTTTAAATTTCCAAGCATAACTGCTTGTTTAGATCCTCTTTAAAATTTAATTACTTTAAAAATTTCTTTCATGGTATTCGCTAAAGTACCTAAGTTGACCGAGTCAACAATTATAACGAATGTTAACACGAATTGCGCATGACCTTTAGGAAGCAGAACGTTCGAATGTTGATTTCGGCGGAACAATTTTGAAAATTTCCAATTCTAATTCAACTAGGATTCTTCCACCCATTGGTTATAAACACTAGATAAGTTCTCTCGGGTTTTGTACCATGAAATAGTAGACAGAATATACTTAGAGTAGAGCCCTATTAGGGTTTAGATTTAGTTTTTACATATTCATGAAGAGCTACACAAACTCTTGAAGGTGAAGAAATCAAGAAGTATGGAAGGGATGAAGATCGAAGTTCAACCATCAAATTTAATAGGGAGTTTTCTTAAATTAGATTTATATTTGTCTATAAATATGAATCTTTCTTTGTTTTTCTAGATTTTATATTTGTTGATAGATTAGATTCTTCGAGCTAAGGCCATGTGTAGGCTAATTTATGAGATTTGAGTTACAAATTGTGCTTTTCATATTAATTCTTTTGTTGCTTTATGTTATAATCTTGTTCTTAATGCTTCATATGATTAGCTACCATATGTATGACTTCATCCTTAAATTATCTGTTCGGGAGAAAGTCATTTAAGGTGCAAAAACGATTAGTAACATTTTCTAAGTCAGTTGATGCTAGGGATAGCTATATACTCCAAATGCTATTAGCCGGGTTTATTTGGAGGGACAAATCTGAATAAATTTGGAAAAAATTCTAGCATTTAATGCATGTAGTAGAGATTGCTACAACCAATCTAGTATAGGTTATCATGAGCGAGAGATCCGCTTGATAATAATCTTAAAGAATTTTCCACCTTAACAACATTAGTCTAATATTATGAAAATGTGATTTTAACAAGGATTAATTAATTTATGACAACACATGTGTCTTAGTTGCTCTCTTCCATAGCTATCTTGATTTCGAGATCTTGTTTTCTTTTATTTTTCTTCCATAATATTTTAGTTAATTCTTGTTTTAGTGTAGTGTTAGGAATTTCATGTTAGATGTTTTGATGATGACAATTATGACTTTTGTTAGACCCCAAAATTATGTAAGTTTGTTTCTCAGCTTTGAAGTGTTAGATTTGTGATAGGCTTTGTTTTATTTTTAATATAGACTGTTAGGCTAAGTAGTCTTAGGCGAAGCGTCTGATAATTTCTGAGTGAGTTTATCAGTGGTAAAGTTTGAAGACTCAAGCGCCTGATTTCTGAAGGAAGATAAAGTCTCCAAGCGTCCAATTGACCGGCTATATCAAGCGTTACCTTATAGGATAGAAGTAATTTCACCTGAATTTATTTCTAAGTCCAGAAGGAGTTTTAATGCAAATATTCTCAAAGCATTAAATACCAACGGGCATTTATTTCAAATGCATTAAATGCTAATAAGAGCATTAAATGTGATAAGCACTTTCAGACGTACGGAGAAGCCACCCTATTGGACTGTCAACTATTCAAAGACTGCAGCACTAACTTTTGTGCAGCAGATTTTCAGGAAAAAGAACAAAAGTTGTTCACTCGCGAAAGTGAGAGACACGCGCCCTCGCATGTGTCAAACGGACACTTTTTCCAAGAATGCTTATAAATAGGACTTCAACAACAGGCCAAATACAGAGAACAATTATCAAGTCGAATTGCTGTTGCATTGAAGTCTCATTCCTTACAATCTCAGAAAAGCCAATATCTCAAACAATTATCAAGAAATTATTCTCTTTGCTTTTCTTCAAATCCTGAGACAGTCAACCCAATATCTCAAACATTCTTTTTGAAGAAACTACATTACTACTGAGATATTTCCAGTTGTTTGAACTTCATCAAAATCAAACAAACCCTTTTAGAAAAACCTCTATCCAAGCCTCGCGATCTGTGTGAAGTCGAAGTTGGATACTTGCCATATTTCTGGGTGAAAGAAGCAAGGGGATTGAAGTGATTTGGAGCAGAAATCTGTGTGATCAAGGAGGTCAAGTCATCGACATTCATCTCTCCCTAATTTGTAGAAGATTCTGTGTGATTTTTTGAGAATCATTTTAGTGGATTGCCTCCAAGTTTTCTAGGAGAAGAAGGACGTAGTTGGGATTACCCCACCCAACAAACCTTACAAATATTGTGTCATTTACTTTTCAGTCGATACCTTTGTCAATCATATTATTGCATAAACTGATTAAGTAAAACACAATCGAACGCTAAGCAACTAAGAAACTTTCTGTGACACTAAAGCTTTTAAAAAGAAGACTACAAAAATCATTCCGCTGTGCTAACACTGATCAAAGAAGTGGACGCTCAAAACCTACTCGGTTAAAGTATTCAATTCTTGAAATCTAAGTTATCTTTATAAAAACAGTCTTCATTAGACACTTCACCAAAGCGCCTATATTTTAAGTAAATGCTTAAGTCAAGCGTTAGACACTTCAAGCGTCTACTATTTCAAGCGCCCAAACACCTTTTTAGTACGAAATCTATTGAAGTCGAAAAAAACTTCAGGGTCTATTCAACCCCCCCCCCCTTCTAGACCCTTTTGTATGCCACTTGGGACCAACATGTAGTTTATTTTATTGCTTTTAAAATCTTTAAATCTTTAGTTTTAGTTTTAGTTCTCGCTTGCTTTAATTTCTCATAAAACTAAAATAAAAATCTCTGTGGGTTTGACATCTCGGACATAATTGTCCACTTTATTACTACACACGACCAGTCCTATTGCTGTAAAAACACGTAGAGTTCTACCGTGTTACTCCCACCATTCCAAAGTGACCGACTGACACTCCATGTCAAAGCTTTCATCATATAAGTCTGGTCATAATTCCCAATTAAGACTCCTTAACTTGTGAACTCTAGTTTAAGGAAACAAGGAACCGACACTTCTAGTATCGATCTCCTCGAACCGTGAGGAGTAGAAGCTCCCTCGTGAATATTCTGGACTTATTTGTTCAATACTTTATTAAAGCTATCAAGATTGATATATGCAAAAACAAATGCTTTTAATTAATTTGAAGAAAGTTTATACAATATAAGACTAAATGCCCTAAACAATCTAAATCCTCTATGGCAGGAATGGTATAATCTTAACACTACGTGATTAACCGATCTACGTTTTATCCTACTTTGGTAATTTCGAAAATCACTATGTTGTCTCCCTTCTAGCTCTTAACCAAGTGCTTAGCTTTCCAACTGTTCGAAACATTTTAAGAGGCAACAAAATTTTTGAAGTTCGAAGAAAACTTCAGGGTCTATTCCACCCCCCACTTCTGGACCCATTTCATATGCCACTTGAGACTAACAGAGATGTACTCAGGCGTGCACATTCACTAAAATGCCTATTTTAGATAGATTACCCGCTAGTTTAATTTGATAAGAGTGCATGGGAAGTGTATTTTTTGGACTTATCCACACCTTACCTTTAGCAATTAAAATAATAGATGTTTTTGAAATATTTTAGTTATCAATGAAGGGAATTATTTCAGCGCTAAGTCATCTTGTTGTAAAAAAAGTAATTAACGCTAAGCGTTAAATCCGATTAATAAACGTTCAATATTATATGCATAAATACAAGCGCTGATGATCAATGTAAAATTTTGAAATCATAATTTTTGATCATTGACGCTTTCTGGTTTGAATAAGTACACATTTAAGGTTCCCCCTAAATTTGATAACTTATTTCAATTTTGAAAGGCATTTTGGCATAAATATAAGGTGGACTTATCCTAAATTGTATGCCGATTAAAAGTATGATACTTCATGATTAAGCGTTTAAATCAATCATACTTAGTTCACTTCTTAAAGTGAGAAAGCATTGCTCGATGAGCGCTTTGGTGAAGATAAGGGGCATATGAAAAAGGTCAGAAGTGGGGTTAAATAGACCCTGAAGTTTTCTTCGAACTTCAAATTTTTTTCATTCCTCTTAAAATATTTCAAACGATTGAAAAGCTAAGTGCTGGGTTAAGCGCTTGAATAGAGATAATTTAGACTTAGTAATTTTAGCAATTACCAAAACAGGGTAACTCTTAGATTGCTTAATCAGGGTTAGCATAGTAAAAATGATTTTGGTTACTTAGCGTTCGGTTTACTAGTTAGTCCCTTGAATAATTTTATTGCTTTTAAAGAATAATTTGCAAATGAGAAATACAGCAATAAAACAATAAAGTAAATGACATAAGATATGAAAGGTTCACTGGGTGATTTAATCCCAAATACGTTGATTCATGAGTCCTGAAATATCTTCAGCGTTTGAAGAATGCTTAAGACAATCTTCATCTTCTATTGATTTTAGACGCTGGTCTTCACTTTCTCTCTGATGGACTCGCCTCGAATTCTATTAGTGATTGAGTTTTCAATACTTAGTCTAAAATCTAAAAGGATTAAAATTAAGCCTAACCAAATAATGCACTTTCACGCTTTATATAAACTTACATTCTTTCGGGGTCTAACATGAAATCCTATTTTGTCACATCAAAACTTCTAACATGAAATTTCCAAACATGACCTATTAATATGAGTGTTAAGTAAGTTAAATTAACACCATATCAAGAACAAAACGAGGCTAAATTTTTATAAGACCAAAGGGACAAATATTTACCAATTGCAAATGTAAATCCTTTAATTCTTTTCATTTTTTTTCTTTTCTTTCACCCAACTAGTAACTATTATAAAGAATGAGAAAAACAATGTCAACAATTTCGTTTATCAATGTATATGTAAGTTTAGAGATAGAGAATAATGTTAGATGATTTAATGAAGTTAATTGAAACTAAACTGTAGAACTAAATTGAGACAATGTCATGCCTTGAAATTAAATGATAATAGGACATTCATCAGATTGTCAAGCTTGCTTCATTCAAGCCCAAATGATTTTCTTTAGTGTATACATGAAACATATATTGAAATTAAAATACTTGGTACACATTACGATTGAAATCTTCAATAACGAAAGCTTATACAAGTTGATACAATCTTATAAGTCTTAGAACTTATTCAGAATTATATATTAGAATTTATCAATCTTATACAAGTTGATACACTTTTTACCATTTAGAAAACCTATAATTTTCATCTTATTAGTATCAAACGCAATTATTTTCAACACTATGTGTTTGTATGTAGAACCAACTATAAATAGTAAATACTCTAATTATACACGCTCGTCATCACAATCACAATACTCCTCAGCATCCTCCTCAATGGAAGAGGGCTCTTCCGCACCAATATTTATAGATCCTTCAATATTTGAATGCTTAGTCGGTTTAGTAGACTCAGTAGGTGGAAGGGACTCTTTGAAGATTTCTAAGAAGAACGGCTGCCACACTGTCCCGAAAATGAGCATTGATCCAATCGCCAAGTATAGTCCATCAAAGTGGAGACCATAGTTCACTAACAACGATTGTAAGGGAAGCCTGAGACAACTCTGAAGAAGCCCTAAATCATCACTCGGCCTTGCTATCTCTGTCAAAGAAAATACAGATGTAGCAACAAGAGCTTGCCCAACTATGGCATCCCTAGTCGTTCCATGGAATACCGCCATGAGGGTGGTAACCACTATTGATATCAGGTTGCCATAAACAACACCTTTCCAAGATCTAGTTCCCCGCATCAATGGATCAAAACGGAGATCCCAAGCTAATATGTACAAGAAGATAGTCCCCATAAGAGTTAGGACCATGAATGCATAAGTGTGGGAGGGATCATTGCTATCCATCAGAAAGAGAGGCGACGAAGTAGCTGCAACTAAACCGATCATTACCCAGAACCATGTTGCTAAAACATGGTTTCCTAATGGTTTGATCCAATCCATTTTTTTTTCGAAAAAGGAGACAAATGAGAAGTAGAAAACATATAAGAAGAAGAGGAAGAGCTGACGAAAAAGAAAGGAAGCAGATGTTTGAGAGGAAGACAATGAAAGTGAAGATTTAACCTTGGGGGCAACCATATATATAGAGTTGATGGGGCATTTATTGTTGCACAAATTGATTTGAAACTTGTGTATTAATCCACATTCTAGTAGATGAATTTAATGTATTAAATTATTCAAATCAAATTTCGGATGGATGAGAAATTAATAACCCATGTGAACCACTTGATGTTCGTGAATCGAATGGACGTTGATCAATCGATTGCATAAGTATAATGTTCTTCATTGACTGCATAGACACGGTCCACATGGACACCAAGTTTTGTCTAATGATAATTGGATGTATAATGAGCATCATCAACTGTACTACGAACTTGTTTAAAAAATATGACTTCGTGACACAACTTTCCAGTTCTTTAAACAAGCCGCCGCGCCTCCCCTTCCCACCCCGCCCGATTTTGACTTATGGATTCAATCACTTCAATAAATTATTTTTGTCTTATGTAGTAAGTACACATATTTCATACAATTTTACATGTAGACCCTTCTTGGAAGAGAGTTCGGCACAAGTATCTTATTAGTGTTGTCGAGATTTATTGTGCTACTATCTGAAGGTAAACTATTTCCTTGACTTTTTCCGGTGTAAACTGTTTACCCATTCTAAACTATGTGGCTTATTAAACATTTCTTTTCATGATCCTGCAATCATATTTTTATGTAATTTAGAGATGGTTATATTCAATGTTTTGATAAGTTCATATATATGTATTATCTCAAACGTAGTTACTACAAATATGTGATATTCACTTTAGAAAGAAAATGAAGAATCTTGGTGTTGAAGCATAGTGGAAAAAAAAAACTCACAAAGTTGAATTATACTGTGATGATATTGAAAGGAAAGTTCTTGGTTAGTCCAAGCCGTTTAAAAAAGACTTGGGAGAAAGATATGGATCATAGGAGGAAGGGTGAATTATTAAATTTTCTAAAGTTGTGGTATTGAATAGTAAGGGGAAAATTGTGGCAGATACAAGCTTGTAATCAACCTTGTGCCATGCTAACTGTTAGGAAATTTCATGTTACATGTTTTGATGATAACAAGATAGGTTTTATGTTAGACCCCAAAGATATGTAAGTTTATCTTTATTAGAATATGTCTAAGCATTTAAAGTTATCGAGTTGGAATTTTTATCTTTATAGCTTTAGACTAGTATCTAGCAGTTGAGCTATGATACAATTTTAGGTGAGTCTATCAAAGTTAAATCGAAGATCAGCGTCTGAAGACTTTGAAGATAAGAGATTTGTTAAGCGACTGCCAAGCGCTTAAGAATCATTCTAGGTGGTCGTGCCACAAACGCCTGTCTTCACCAGAATTAAATCAAAAGTCAATAAGCACTTAAATGCAACATTCAATGGACATTTAGTTCCAACGGGAATTAAATTCAAATGCATTAAAGGCTTGATAAGAGCATTAAATATGATAAGGACTATTAACGTACGGATAAGCCTTTCCCCATTGGCTGTCAACTCAAAGTAGGTTTGCTACCAACTCTGTCCAGCAGAATTTCCTGAAATGTCAGAAAAAGACTAAGTCACGCGCCTCGTGTTAAACATGCTCCTGTTTGTGTCCAACGGACAAATTCCAAGAAAAGTCTATAAATAGATCCTCACAACTCAACCCTAATTACAGAGAATTATTATCAAAAACTTGATATACACTTATGCTATTGAAATCTATATTCATCCTTAAAAGATCAAAACCTCCATAGCCGAAATATCCTTGAGCTTATACATCTCTACAGCCAAACCAATATCTATTATCTCTTCATGTGGCAACCTCCGGCCAGGGGATGGGAGCCGAAGCCCGCCACACCGCAACGCTAGCTCAATCTGAGAGACGATCCCTTCATGAGCTAACGCTAAGCGTGAACTATACAAAAATTTCAAGATACCCACATATATACATAACCACATAACATCATCTTTTACATATAAGAGTTCAGATGAAATTCAAAACCCCAAGCTAGCAAAAATAGATAATTATATGAACAAGATATTCAATACAACTACATCTGACTCTCAAACTTTAGGGAACCCTCAAAACTTTCTTAGCCAAGATTTTCCCCCTCTGGTCCTGCTATGTCGTGCTCTTCTGAAAAGTTAGAAAGAGAAAAGGAAAAGGGTGAGTCCGAATGACTCAGTGAGGTAGGCTAATGGCTTGCTTTACCTTATCATGAGAGATAGAATCTGCAGCGAAAATTATTAACGACATGGACATATACGATGGCAAGCAAAAGAATAGAATAACATATCACAAGGTAAATTAATCGAGTATGTTACGTATGAATCAGAGAACATAACCCATGTACTTTTGTAATCATATCATGTGATCGTGATCCACCTTCCACTGTCCCATACCAGCAGGAGGCTTCACACCTTTATGTTCTATGAAGTGTTCCAGGTGTCGGGATTCTAGTGGTGGCTCCTACGGGTTCAAGAGGTGGCCCCCGCCGTCGCGTGGAACTTTGTCCCGTATAGCACTTAGCTCCCTTCACTCTGCTTTTTCGAATCAAAGCTGTATATCAAGAAAATGACACATCGCGGATGGATGCCAGACTTCGGGATTCTAGAGGTGGCTCCTACGGGTTCAAGCGGTGGCCCCCGCCGTCACGTGGCACTTTGTCCCGTATAGCACTTAGCTCCCTTAGCCGACGGAATAGAGCCAAGAAGAATAATCGTTTCAACGAGTTTCCTACTAGAATATGTACACTGATTTGTATTCGAGCGAGAGCGAGCGAAAACAAGAACGATAGACTACAAATTGGGACACGGTTGGACACTTACCTTAGATGAGAATAAGAGTTTGATCAATGAAACTTTATGAGGTCACACTTGGCTATGATTTAAAAGGGAACGAAAAATGGTAAGCAAGATCAAGTTGAAAGAATAAGAGAAACCCTCACTATAATAAACCGGCGTCGTTGCCTCGGCCTCGGAATCACGAAAGTATCCTGTGATACAAAATACTATCATTTTCACAAAACAATACACTTTAAGCTAATCACATGCAACAAGTTATATCATACTATCCAAACATATAGGCAATTAAGTTCCAACTAGCTCCCTTACATGCGCAACTTATTTCAACAATTTTTTAACATATTCTCGGATTGGAATTTCTTTCTCAAAATTTTCAGGATAACATATAGGATGCTGTAAAAGTCTACATAAATTTTCTAGATTTAATTTCCTTGTCAAATTGGGGATTTGATCAACGAAACGGGACCGTCTCGGCAGATTTGTTTTAGAACAGACACCTTATACTCAAATATTTTTGTAAAATCCCCTGTTTACTGAAAAATTCCGAAATTTATATGACATCTCTATAACACATGTATCAAGCTACTGTAAAAGTTTTAGAGTAAACAAAAATTTCCAAGTACACGAAATATCTTCAAAACAGTAACAATTTGCACTTCCGCCGAACAGACTGGCGATTTTGTTCAACGATTTTTAGAAAATTCCACACAACTCTAATCCTTACCAAATTTTTCAGAGATGTTTACCACACAATCAAGTTATTCTAGAAAATTTATCATAATCAAACTCACAAGGTTAGGTACCTCATTACAGCTTTAAACGTAACTTCAGAAACTGAAAGTTCCAAACACAGTTAAACATCATGCCATAGAAGTTAACTAAAATACATATATATGATACGATATTCTCAATTCAAGGTCATATACGGATTGAACTACATTTAGTCTACAATATATTCATGCAAAAGCAATGATTAACTACCATATACCTTAAGAGAATCAAGTGAAGGTGATGTCTTTAGAGTATCCTTGGCAAACCTTTCTCTCCCTATGTAAATTGTTTCTTTCTACAATTGTTTGTATCTTAAGAGGATAAGAAGGCTGAATTGGGGAGATGTTCAGCCGTGAGTGTCAGTTGTATTATATAAGGAGTCTTGGTCAAAAGGTATTGAAAAAGAAATGGAGATTAATTCTCCCTTAGCCACGTTTGTTTTTTTGGTAGATGAGATGTACTTCCTAGTTGCCACCTCCTAGTCTTCCTTCTCTATTGGAGCATGCATGGTATATATATATATCTATGTGTGTGTGTGTGCATGCGCCTATATATATATATATATATGTAGTTAGGCATAGTTAGGCATAGACCCACTTAACTATTACTAATCATTTGATGAAGATGAACATATATGTGTATATATATATACCTTAAATGATATAATGCATCAACTATTCCACCATGAGGTATAAACTACTAACCTATTTCACATATAGATATAATAATAGTTATATAAGTAAGTAGAAAAATATTTTTAGTCGAACGCGAATCACTACAATCAAATAATTCACAAAATCTAATTAGCGGTGATTGTAATGTTTACCTTCACTTCTACGAAATTAGGAGCGGAGATTATTGGGTGTTACACTTCATATATGAAGAATCATTTCTAAGGAGATATTCCAAAAGTGTTTGAACTTTTTCCAATCAAACGAACCTTGATAAAATCCATCAACCTCTTCAATCTGTGTGACGAAGTTGTTGAAGACAAAGCAGTATTTCTGTGTGAGATAAGCATGTCAGAAGCAGATCTTAGTCCAGTTGAAATCTTTGTGGTCAGCGAACTCGAGATCAAGCCTTCACCATTTGCTATTGTGTTGAAGCTGTCTTTGTGAAGCTTTGTGATTCATTATACTGAATTCCTCCTGTGTGGAAAGGACTAGAAAGATGTAGCTGGGATTACATAAATCAAGTGAACCTTACAATTCTCGTGTCTTCTTTACTTACTATTTTATTGCTTTATCCATTATTATCTTCCTACATTGTCATAAAGCATACACTATTAAAACACACGCAACTAAATACTTTCTAAACGCCTGTTTTTTCATTCTAAGAGACTTGTACAAAACTTTTGCTGTGCTAACCCTGATATAAGTGTTCAGCGCCTGATCGATCTTGATCAAGTACTCAAAACTATTGTCTAAGTCTTAAAATTCGAAAAGAATTCCAGGGTCTATTCAACCCCCACTTCTAGACTCTTTCGTATGCCACTGGGGACCAAAAAATCGTATCAGAGCGGTTGAAGTAAATTTTTTTAAATTTCCAAGCATAACTGCTTGTTTAGATCCTCTTTAAAATTTAATTACTTTAAAAATTTCTTTCATGGTATTCGCTAAAGTACCTAAGTTGACCGAGTCAAACCATGACCGAGTCAACAATTATAACGAATGTTAACATGAATTGCGCATGGCCTTTAGGAAGCACAACGTTCGAATGTTGATTTCGGCGGAACAATTTTGAAAATTTCCAATTCTAATTCAACTAGGATTCTTCCACCCATTGGTTATAAACACCAGATAAGTTCTCTCGGGTTTTGTACCATGAAATAGTAGACAGAATATACTTAGAGTAGAGCCCTATTAGGGTTTAGATTTAGTTTTTACATATTCATGAAGAGCTACACAAACTCTTGAAGGTGAAGAAATCAAGAAGTATGGAAGGGATGAAGATCGAAGTTCAACCATCAAATTTAATAGGGAGTTTTCTTAAATTAGATTTATATTTGTCTATAAATATGAATCTTTCTTTGTTTTTCTAGATTTTATATTTGTTGATAGATTAGGTTCTTCGAGCTAAGGCCATGTTTAGGCTAATTTATGAGATTTGAGTTACAAATTGTGCTTTTCATATTAATTCTTTTGTTGCTTTATGTTATAATCTTGTTCTTAATGCTTCATATGATTAGCTACCATATGTATGACTTCATCCTTAAATTATCTGTTCGGGAGAAAGTCATTTAAGGTGCAAAAAGGATTAGTAACATTTTCTAAGTCAGTTGATGCTAGGGATAGCTATATACTCCAAATGCTATTAGCCGGGTTTATTTGGAGGGACAAATCTGAATAAATTTGGAAAAAATTCTAGCATTTAATGCATGTAGTAGAGATTGCTACAACCAATCTAGTATAGGTTATCATGAGCGAGGGATCCGCTTGATAATAATCTTAAAAAATTTTCCACCTTAACAACATTAGTCTAATATTATGAAAATGTGATTTTAACAAGGATTAATTAATTTATGACAACACATGTGTCTTAGTTGCTCTCTTCCATAGCTATCTTGATTTCGAGATCTTGTTTTCTTTTATTTTTCTTCCATAATATTTTAGTTAATTCTTGTTTTAGTGTAGTGTTAGGAATTTCATGTTAGATGTTTTGATGATGACAATTATGACTTTTGTTAGACCCCAAAATTATGTAAGTTTGTTTCTCAGCTTTGAAGTGTTAGATTTGTGATAGGCTTTGTTTTATTTTTAATATAGACTGTTAGGCTAAGTAGTCTTAGGCGAAGCGTCTGATAATTTCTGAGTGAGTTTATCAGTGGTAAAGTTTGAAGACTCAAGCGCCTGATTTCTGAATGAAGATAAAGTCTCCAAGCGTCCAATTGACCGGCTATATCAAGCGTTACCTTATAGGATAGAAGTAATTTCTCCTGAATTTATTTCTAAGTCCTGAAGGAGTTTTAATGCAAATATTCTCAAAGCATTAAATACCAACGGGCATTTATTTCAAATGCATTAAATGCTAATAAGAGCATTAAATGTAATAAGCACTTTCAGACGTACGGAGAAGCCACTCTATTGGAGTGTCAACTATTCAAAGACTGCAGCACTAACTTTTGTGCAGCAGATTTTTCAGGAAAAAGAACAAAAGTTGTTCACTCGCGAAAGTGAGAGACACGCGCTCTCGCATGTGTCAAACGGACACTTTTTCCAAGAATGCTTATAAATAGGACTTCAACAACAGGCCAAATACAGAGAACAATTATCAAGTCGAATTGCTGTTGCATTGAAGTCTCATTCCTTACAATCTCAGAAAAGCCAAACTTTCAAGAAATTATTCTCTTTGCTTTTCTTCAAATCCTGAGACAGTCAACCCAATATCTCAAACATTCTTTTTGAAGAAACTACATTACTACTGAGATATTTCCAGTTGTTTGAACTTCATCAAAATCAAACAAAGCCTTTTAGAAAAACCTCTATCCAAGCCTCGCGATCTGTGTGAAGTCGAAGTTGGATACTTGCCATATTTCTGGGTGAAAGAAGCAAGGGGATTGAAGTGATTAGGAGCAGAAATCTGTGTGATCAAGGAGGTCAAGTCATCGACATTCATCTCTCCCTAATTTGTAGAGGATTCTGTGTGATTCTTTGAGAATCATTTTAGTGGATTGCCTCCAAGTTTTCGAGGAGAAGAAGGACGTAGTTGGGATTACCCCACCCAACGAACCTTACAAATATTGTGTCATTTACTTTTCAGTCGATACCTTTGTCAATCATATTATTGCATAAACTGATTAAGTAAAACACAATCGAACGCTAAGCAACTAAGAAACTTTCTGTGACACTAAAGCTTTTAAAAAGAAGACTACAAAAATCATTCCGCTGTGCTAACACTGATCAAAGAAGTGGACGCTCAAAACCTACTCGGTTAAAGTATTCAATTCTTGAAATCTAAGTTATCTTTATAAAAACAGTCTTCATTAGACACTTCACCAAAGCGCCTATATTTTAAGTAAATGCTTAAGTCAAGCGTTAGACACTTCAAGCGTCTACTATTTCAAGCGCCCAAAAACCTTTTTAGTGCGAAATCTATTGAAGTTGAAAAAGACTTCAGGGTCTATTCAACCCCCCTCCCTTCTAGACCCTTTTGTATGCCACTTGGGACCAACATGTAGTTTATTTTATTGCTTTTAAAATCTTTAAATATTTAGTTTTAGTTTTAGTTCTCGCTTGCTTTAATTTCTCATAAAACTAAAATAAAAATCTCTGTGGATTTGACATCTCGGACATAATTCTCCACTTTATTACTACACACGACCAGTCCTATTGCTGTAAAAACACGTAGAGTTCTACCGTGTTACTCCCACCATTCCAAAGTGACCGACTGACACTCCATGTCAAAGCTTTCATCATATAAGTCTGGTCATAATTCCCAATTAAGACTCCTTAACTTGTGAACTCTAGTTTAAGGAAACAAGGAATCGACACTTCTAGTATCGATCTCCTCGAACCGTGAGGAGTAGAAGCTCCCTCGTGAATATTCTGGACTTATTTGTTCAATACTTTATTAAAGCTATCAAGATTGATATATGCAAAAACAAATGCTTTTAATTAATTTAAAGAAAGTTTATACAATATAAGACTAAATGCCCTAAACAATCTAAATCCTCTATGGCAGGAATGGTATAATCTTAACACTACGTGATTAACCGATCTACGTTTTATCCTACTTTGGTAATTTCGAAAATCACTATGTTGTCTCCATTCTAGCTCTTAACCAAGTGCTTAGCTTTCCAACTGTTCGAAACATTTTAAGAGGCAACAAAATTTTTGAAGTTCGAAGAAAACTTCAGGGTCTATTCCACCCCCCACTTCTGGACCCATTTCATATGCCACTTGAGACTAACAGAGATGTACTCAGGCGTGCACATTCACTAAAATGCCTATTTTAGATAGATTACCCGCTAGTTTAATTTGATAAGAGTGCATGGGAAGTGTATTTTTTGGACTTATCCACACCTTACCTTTAGCAATTAAAATAATAGATGTTTTTGAAATATTTTAGTTATCAATGAAGGGAATTATTTCAGCGCTAAGTCATCTTGTTGTAAAAAAAGTAATTAACGCTAAGCGTTAAATCCGATTAATAAACGTTCAATATTATATGCATAAATACAAGCGCTGATGATCAATGTAAAATTTTGAAATCATAATTTTTGATCATTGACGCTTTCTGGTTTGAATAAGTACACATTTAAGGTTCCCCCTAAATTTGATAACTTATTTCAATTTTGAAAGGCATTTTGGCATAAATATAAGGTGGACTTATCCTAAATTGTATGCCGATTAAAAGTATGATACTTCATGATTAAGCGTTTAAATCAATCATACTTAGTTCACTTCTTAAAGTGAGAAAGCATTGCTCGATGAGCGCTTTGGTGAAGATAAGGGGCATATGAAAAAGGTCAGAAGTGGGGTTAAATAGACCCTGAAGTTTTCTTCGAACTTCAAATTTTTTTCATTCCTCTTAAAATATTTCAAACGATTGAAAAGCTAAGTGCTGGGTTAAGCGCTTGAATAGAGATAATTTAGACTTAGTAATTTTAGCAATTACCAAAACAGGGTAACTCTTAGATTGCTTAATCAGGGTTAGCATAGTAAAAATGATTTTGGTTACTTAGCGTTCGGTTTACTAGTTAGTCCCTTGAATAATTTTATTGCTTTTAAAGAATAATTTGCAAATGAGAAATACAGCAATAAAACAATAAAGTAAATGACATAAGATATGAAAGGTTCACTGGGTGATTTAATCCCAAATACGTTGATTCATGAGTCCTGAAATATCTTCAGCGTTTGAAGAATGCTTAAGACAATCTTCATCTTCTATTGATTTTAGACGCTGGTCTTCACTTTCTCTCTGATGGACTCGCCTCGAATTCTATTAGTGATTGAGTTTTCAATACTTAGTCTAAAATCTAAAAGGATTAAAATTAAGCCTAACCAAATAATGCACTTTCACGCTTTATATAAACTTACATTCTTTCGGGGTCTAACATGAAATCCTATTTTGTCACATCAAAACTTCTAACATGAAATTTCCAAACATGACCTATTAATATGAGTGTTAAGTAAGTTAAATTAACACCATATCAAGAACAAAACGAGGCTAAATTTTTATAAGACCAAAGGGACAAATATTTACCAATTGCAAATGTAAATCCTTTAATTCTTTTCATTTTTTTTCTTTTCTTTCACCCAACTAGTAACTATTATAAAGAATGAGAAAAACAATATACTCATGGTCAACAATTTCGTTTATCAATGTATATGTAAGTTTAGAGATAGAGAATAATGTTAGATGATTTAATGAAGTTAATTGAAACTAAACTGTAGAACTAAATTGAGACAATGTCATGCCTTGAAATTAAATGATAATAGGACATTCATCAGATTGTCAAGCTTGCTTCATTCAAGCCCAAATGATTTTCTTTAGTGTATACATGAAACATATATTGAAATTAAAATACTTGGTACACATTACGATTGAAATCTTCAATAACGAAAGCTTATACAAGTTGATACAATCTTATAAGTCTTAGAACTTATTCAGAATTATATATTAGAATTTATCAATCTTATACAAGTTGATACACTTTTTACCATTTAGAAAACCTATAATTTTCATCTTATTAGTATCAAACGCAATTATTTTCAACACTATGTGTTTGTATGTAGAACCAACTATAAATAGTAAATACTCTAATTATACACGCTCGTCATCACAATCACAATACTCCTCAGCATCCTCCTCAATGGAAGAGGGCTCTTCCGCACCAATATTTATAGATCCTTCAATATTTGAATGCTTAGTCGGTTTAGTAGACTCAGTAGGTGGAAGGGACTCTTTGAAGATTTCTAAGAAGAACGGCTGCCACACTGTCCCGAAAATGAGCATTGATCCAATCGCCAAGTATAGTCCATCAAAGTGGAGACCATAGTTCACTAACAACGATTGTAAGGGAAGCCTGAGACAACTCTGAAGAAGCCCTAAATCATCACTCGGCCTTGCTATCTCTGTCAAAGAAAATACAGATGTAGCAACAAGAGCTTGCCCAACTATGGCATCCCTAGTCGTTCCATGGAATACCGCCATGAGGGTGGTAACCACTATTGATATCAGGTTGCCATAAACAACACCTTTCCAAGATCTAGTTCCCCGCATCAATGGATCAAAACGGAGATCCCAAGCTAATATGTACAAGAAGATAGTCCCCATAAGAGTTAGGACCATGAATGCATAAGTGTGGGAGGGATCATTGCTATCCATCAGAAAGAGAGGCGACGAAGTAGCTGCAACTAAACCGATCATTACCCAGAACCATGTTGCTAAAACATGGTTTCCTAATGGTTTGATCCAATCCATTTTTTTTTCGAAAAAGGAGACAAATGAGAAGTAGAAAACATATAAGAAGAAGAGGAAGAGCTGACGAAAAAGAAAGGAAGCAGATGTTTGAGAGGAAGACAATGAAAGTGAAGATTTAACCTTGGGGGCAACCATATATATAGAGTTGATGGGGCATTTATTGTTGCACAAATTGATTTGAAACTTGTGTATTAATCCACATTCTAGTAGATGAATTTAATGTATTAAATTATTCAAATCAAATTTCGGATGGATGAGAAATTAATAACCCATGTGAACCACTTGATGTTCGTGAATCGAATGGACGTTGATCAATCGATTGCATAAGTATAATGTTCTTCATTGACTGCATAGACACGGTCCACATGGACACCAAGTTTTGTCTAATGATAATTGGATGTATAATGAGCATCATCAACTGTACTACGAACTTGTTTAAAAAATATGACTTCGTGACACAACTTTCCAGTTCTTTAAACAAGCCGCCGCGCCTCCCCTTCCCACCCCGCCCGATTTTGACTTATGGATTCAATCACTTCAATAAATTATTTTTGTCTTATGTAGTAAGTACACATATTTCATACAATTTTACATGTAGACCCTTCTTGGAAGAGAGTTCGGCACAAGTATCTTATTAGTGTTGTCGAGATTTATTGTGCTACTATCTGAAGGTAAACTATTTCCTTGACTTTTTCCGGTGTAAACTGTTTACCCATTCTAAACTATGTGGCTTATTAAACATTTCTTTTCATGATCCTGCAATCATATTTTTATGTAATTTAGAGATGGTTATATTCAATGTTTTGATAAGTTCATATATATGTATTATCTCAAACGTAGTTACTACAAATATGTGATATTCACTTTAGAAAGAAAATGAAGAATCTTGGTGTTGAAGCATAGTGGAAAAAAAAACTCACAAAGTTGAATTATACTGTGATGATATTGAAAGGAAAGTTCTTGGTTAGTCCAAGCCGTTTAAAAAAGACTTGGGAGAAAGATATGGATCATAGGAGGAAAGGTGAATTATTAAATTTTCTAAAGTTGTGGTATTGAATAGTAAGGGGAAAATTGTGGCAGATACAAGCTTGTAATCAACCTTGTGCCATGCTAACTGTTAGGAAATTTCATGTTACATGTTTTGATGATGACAAGATAGGTTTTATGTTAGACCCCAAAGATATGTAAGTTTATCTTTATTAGAATATGTCTAAGCATTTAAAGTTATCGAGTTGGAATTTTTATCTTTATAGCTTTAGACTAGTATCTAGCAGTTGAGCTATGATACAATTTTAGGTGAGTCTATCAAAGTTAAATCGAAGATCAGCGTCTGAAGACTTTGAAGATAAGAGATTTGTTAAGCGACTGCCAAGCGCTTAAGAATCATTCTAGGTGGTCGTGCCACAAACGCCTGTCTTCACCAGAATTAAATCAAAAGTCAATAAGCACTTAAATGCAACATTCAATGGACATTTAGTTCCAACGGGAATTAAATTCAAATGCATTAAAGGCTTGATAAGAGCATTAAATATGATAAGGACTATTAACGTACGGATAAGCCTTTCCCCATTGGCTGTCAACTCAAAGTAGGTTTGCTACCAACTCTGTCCAGCAGAATTTCCTGAAATGTCAGAAAAAGACTAAGTCACGCGCCTCGTGTTAAACATGCTCCTGTTTGTGTCCAACGGACAAATTCCAAGAAAAGTCTATAAATAGATCCTCACAGCTCAACCCTAATTACAGAGAATTATTATCAAAAACTTGATATACACTTATGCTATTGAAATCTATATTCATCCTTAAAAGATCAAAACCTCCATAGCCGAAATATCCTTGAGCTTATACATCTCTACAGCCAAACCAATATCTCTTATCTCTTCATATATGAAGAATCATTTCTAAGGAGATATTCCAAAAGTGTTTGAACTTTTTCCAATCAAACGAACCTTGATAAAATCCATCAACCTCTTCAATCTGTGTGACGAAGTTGTTGAAGACAAAGCAGTATTTCTGTGTGAGAGAAGCATGTCAGAAGCAGATCTTAGTCCAGTTGAAATCTTTGTGGTCAGCGAACTCGAGATCAAGCCTTCACCATTTGCTATTGTGTTAAAGCTGTCTTTGTGAAGCTTTGTGATTCATTATACTGAATTCCTCCTGTGTGGAAAGGACTAGAAAGATGTAGCTGGGATTACATAAATCAAGTGAACCTTACAATTCTCGTGTCTTCTTTACTTACTATTTTATTGCTTTATCCATTATTATCTTCCTACATTGTCATAAAGCATACACTATTAAAACACACGCAACTAAATACTTTCTAAACGCCTGTTTTTTCATTCTAAGAGACTTGTACAAATCTTCTGCTGTGCTAACCCTGATATAAGTGTTCAGCGCCTGATCGATCTTGATCAAGTACTCAAAACTATTGTCTAAGTCTTAAAATTCGAAAAGAATTCCAGGGTCTATTCAACCCCCACTTCTAGACTCTTTCGTATGCCACTGGGGACCAAAAAATCGTATCAGAGCGGTTGAAGTAAATTTTTTTAAATTTCCAAGCATAACTGCTTGTTTAGATCCTCTTTAAAATTTAATTACTTTAAAAATTTGTTTCATGGTATTCGCTAAAGTACCTAAGTTGACCGAGTCAACAATTATAACGAATGTTAACACGAATTGCGCATGGCCTTTAGGAAGCACAACGTTCGAATGTTGATTTCGGCGGAACAATTTTGAAAATTTCCAATTCTAATTCAACTAGGATTCTTCCACCCATTGGTTATAAACACTAGATAAGCTCTCTCGGGTTTTGTACCATGAAATAGTAGACAGAATATACTTAGAGTAGAGCCCTATTAGGGTTTAGATTTAGTTTTTACATATTCATGAAGAGCTACACAAACTCTTGAAGGTGAAGAAATCAAGAAGTATGGAAGGGATGAAGATCGAAGTTCAACCATCAAATTTAATAGGGAGTTTTCTTAAATTAGATTTATATTTGTCTATAAATATGAATCTTTCTTTGTTTTTCTAGATTTTATATTTGTTGATAGATTAGATTCTTCGAGCTAAGCCCATGTTTAGGCTAATTTATGAGATTTGAGTTACAAATTGTGCTTTTCATATTAATTCTTTTGTTGCTTTATGTTATAATCTTGTTCTTAATGCTTCATATGATTAGGTACCATATGTATGACTTCATCCTTAAATTATCTGTTCGGGAGAAAGTCATTTAAGGTGCAAAAATGATTAGTAACATTTTCTAAGTCAGTTGATGCTAGGGATAGCTATATACTCCAAATGCTATTAGCCGGGTTTATTTGGAGGGACAAATCTGAATAAATTTGGAAATTTTTTTAGCATTTAATGCATGTAGTAGAGATTGCTACAACCAATCTAGTATAGGTTATCATGAGCGAGGGATCCGCTTGATAATAATCTTAAAAAATTTTCCACCTTAGCAACATTAGTCTAATATTGTGAAAATGTGATTTTAACAAGGATTAATTAATTTATGACAACACATGTGTCTTAGTTGCTTTCTTCCATAGCTATCTTGATTTCGAGATCTTGTTTTCTTTTATTTTTCTTCCATAATATTTTAGTTAATTCTTGTTTTAGTGTAGTGTTAGGAATTTCATGTTAGATGTTTTGATGATGACAATTATGACTTTTGTTAGACCCCAAAATTATGTAAGTTTGTTTCTCAGCTTTGAAGTGTTAGATTTGTGATAGGCTTTGTTTTATTTTTAATATAGACTGTTAGGCTAAGTAGTCTTAGGCGAAGCGTCTGATAATTTCTGAGTGAGTTTATCAGTGGTAAAGTTTGAAGACTCAAGCGCCTGATTTCTGAATGAAGATAAAGTCTCCAAGCGTCCAATTGACCGGCTATATCAAGCGTTACCTTATAGGGTAGAAGTAATTTCACCTGAATTTATTTCAAAGTCCAGAAGGAGTTTTAATGCAAATATTCTCAAAGCATAAAATACCAACGGGCATTTATTTCAAATGCATTAAATGATAATAAGAGCATTAAATGTGATAAGCACTTTCAGACGTACGGAGAAGCCACCCTATTGGACTGTCAACTATTCAAAGATTGCAGCACTAACTTTTGTGCAGCAAATTTTCAGGAAAAAGAACAAAAGTTGTTCACTCGCGAAAGTGAGAGACACGCGCCCTCGCATGTGTCAA
Organism: Buddleja alternifolia; assembly: GCA_019426215.1. Taxonomy (NCBI): domain Eukaryota; kingdom Viridiplantae; phylum Streptophyta; class Magnoliopsida; order Lamiales; family Scrophulariaceae; genus Buddleja; species Buddleja alternifolia. The sequence continues at coordinate 98,243 of WHWC01000326.1, read as the reverse complement.
ACGGACACTTTTTCCAAGAATGCTTATAAATAGGACTTCAACAACAGGCCAAATACAGAGAACAATTATCAAGTCGAATTGCTGTTGCATTGAAGTCTCATTTCTTACAATCTCAGAAAAGCCAAACTTTCAAGAAATTATTCTCTTTGCTTTTCTTCAAATCCTGAGACAGTCAACCCAATATCTCAAACATTCTTTTTGAAGAAACTACATTACTACTGAGATATTTCCAGTTGTTTGAACTTCATCAAAATCAAACAAACCCTTTTAGAAAAACCTCTATCCAAGCCTCGCGATCTGTGTGAAGTCCCACGATTCCAAAGTCCTACACACGACCAGTCCTATTGCTATAAAAACACGTAGAGTTCTACCGTGTTACTCCCACCATTCCAAAGTGACCGACTGACACTCCATGTCAAAGCTTTCATCATATAAGTCTGGTCATAATTCCCAATTAAGACTCCTTAACTTGTGACCTCTAGTTTAAGGAAACAAGGAACCGACACTTCTAGTATCGATCTCCTCGAACCGTGAGGAGTAGAAGCTCCCTCGTGAATATTCTGGACTTATTTGTTCAATACTTTATTAAAGCTATCAAGATTGATATATGCAAAAACAAATGCTTTTAATTAATTTAAAGAAAGTTTATACAATATAAGACTAAATGCCCTAAACAATCTAAATCCTCTATGGCAGGAATGGTATAATCTTAACACTACGTGATTAACCGATCTACGTTTTATCCTACTTTGGTAATTTCGAAAATCACTATGTTGTCTCCATTCTAGCTCTTAACCATGTGCTTAGCTTTCCAACTGTTCGAAACATTTTAAGAGGCAACAAAATTTTTGAAGTTCGAAGAAAACTTCAGGGTCTATTCCACCCCCCAATTCTGGACCCATTTCATATGCCACTTGAGACTAACAGACATGTACTCAGGCTTGCACATTCACTAAAATGCGTATTTTAGATAGATTACCCGCTAGTTTAATTTGATAAGAGTGCATGGGAAGTGTATTTTTTGGACTTATCCACACCTTACCTTTAGCAATTAAAATAATAGATGTTTTTGAAATATTTTAGTTATCAATGAAGGGAATTATTTCAGCGCTAAGTCATCTTGTTGTAAAAAAAGTAATTAACGCTAAGCGTTAAATCCGATTAATAAACGTTCAATATTATATGCATAAATACAAGCGCTGATGATCAATGTAAAATTTTGAAATCATAATTTTTTATCATTGACGCTTTCTGGTTTGAATAAGTACACATTTAAGGTTCCCCCTAAATTTGATAACTTATTTCAATTTTGAAAGGCATTTTGGCATAAATATAAGGTGGACTTATCCTAAATTGTATGCCGATTAAAAGTATGATACTTCATGATTAAGCGTTTAAATCAATCATACTTAGTTCACTTCTTAAAGTGAGAAAGCATTGCTCGATGAGCGCTTTGGTGAAGATAAGGGGCATATGAAAAAGGTCAGAAGTGGGGTTAAATAGACCCTGAAGTTTTCTTCGAACTTCAAATTTTTTTCATGCCTCTTAAAATATTTCAAACGATTGAAAAGCTAAGTGCTGGGTTAAGCGCTTGAATAGAGATAATTTAGACTTAGTAATTTTAGCAATTACCAAAATAGGGTAACTCTTAGATTGCTTAATCAGGGTTAGCATAGTAAAAATGATTTTGGTTACTTAGCGTTCGGTTTACTAGTTAGTCCCTTGAATAATTTTAATGCTTTTAAAGAATAATTTGCAAATGAGAAATACAGCAATAAAATAATAAAGTAAATGACACAAGATATGAAAGGTTCACTGGGTGATTTAATCCCAAATACGTCCTCCATCTCCATTGCACTCGGAGGAGTTCACTAAATGATACTCAAAGTCTCCACAAAGATCACTTCTACAAATGGTGAATAAAAACAAAGATGACCATGAGCACCTTGATCACACGGACTTCAATTCTACTTAGATTTCTTCACAACAAGCTTCTTTGACCCAGAAATATTGCTTGATCTTCATTTCTTTCTTCACTCAGATAAAGAGGTTGAGCATTTTTGTTACTAAGGTGTGTTCGATTTTGGAAATTCAAACAAGTTAGAATATCTCCATAATAATGTAGGGTTTTTCAGGGAAGATGATTGAGATATTTGTAATTGTCTAGGTATAGTATGAAAAGGTTAAAGGATATGGATATGAAGATTTAAAAAAAATTCAAGGAAGAATTATGGACCTGAAATTCTGCAAAGGCTTGTGCAATTTTAGCTTGAAATGAATGTTCACGTGTGTCTATTCTTAGTAATCAGAGTTTGCTGAATAGCCCTATTTATAGCCAATTCTTAGGGAAAGTTTCCGTTGGACATTTGTGCTGGCGCTTGATTAGTGGAACAACTTCCTTTCTGACATACATGAAATTCTGCTGCAAGGATTAGATGCGGCAAACTTAAACTCTGGGAGTTAAGTCAAGGTGGCTTATACGTACGTCAGTAGTCCTTATCACATTTAATGCTCTTATCAGGCATTAAATGCATTTGAATTTAATTCCCATTGGATATAAATGCCCGTTATTGATTACATTTATGTCCCTCTTGAATTCAGATATTTACTTCAGGTGAATCCTGTCGCTTGGAACGTTGATTCATGAATCCTGAAATATCTTCAACGTTTGAAGGATGCTTAAGACAATCTTCATCTTCTGTTGATTTCAGACGCTGCTCTTCACTTTCTCTTTGATGGACTCGCCTAGAATTCTATTAGCAATTGAGTTTTCAATAGTTAGTCTAACATCTAAAAAGATTAAAATTAAGTGTAACAAAATAATACACTTTCAACGCTTTATATAAACTTACATTCTTTTGGGGTCGAACATGTAATCCTATTTTGTCATCATCAAGCCTTCTAATATGTAATCCAAACTTAGCTTTGATCGTCCTCGATCAAATACAATCAAGCACACACATGAAGATTGAAATTTTCATTTGCCAATTCATACACACAACAGCAAGCATTATATCTTCAAAATTGATTATGAAAAACTACACGATGCTTCTGAACATTCAACAATTTGAAAACCTCACAAAATCTTAGTTTCCATCCCTAAATCATGAACTCCCACACCCATGTTCATGTCAAGAGCACACTTTAGACAAGATTATGCAAATCAATTGGAAAGTAAAGACATTGGAACAATTCAACATTCATTAACCCATCGGTGTGTATAAAGTGCAAAAGTCACAATCAAAAGGTCTTTCCGGTTTGTAACGTAAGGCTAGGTGATGGCTAGGACCGGAAGATATGGATAAAGTGACTAAGTCAAGAGAGCCTATAACTAAAAATCATCAATCTAAATTCACAAATAGACTACATAAACTTTCACAGCTTATCACTTATCCCTTTTTCATTCTCTTTTGCTTTTCAACTTACAACCCCCAAACTTGTTTCTTTTCATATCGGGTTGTACACAGAATTCCAAGCCAAATGATCAAAATGAGTGCCAAGATTCAAGCTTAGTCGAGAGCACAATTTTTTTTTTCATATATATATATCTATCTCTCTCTCGACTATTTAGCCCATTGCTCAAGTTTTCATTTCATCCCCTTTTTTACATAATACTTCAAACCTCCAATATCCCAACATGGCCAAAACATCACTATCTAACTCATATACATTCAAATCAAAACAAGGTGACTACCCATATTCAAGTCAAATGATATGAAGTTCTAAACTCTCTTGATTGGGTGCAAGACATTGTTTTTCTTTTAGGGTAGAAGGTGGCTGTCGTGGCTTATGAAATAAAGTCGAATGGTGGTTTCTAGTGTGCTTAGCACACTCCATTCTTATCAATACGGCTCAAATCAAGGTCTAGAGATTATGCAATATAGAGAAGGCCAAAATGTAAGGCTAACAACAATGAAAGATGGCCTAAATCATTTTACGACTTCACAACATTAAAACACACTTCAAAGTCAACAAAATTGAAAGTCCAAAGTTTTAAATCCTCAAAAAAATCGCATAAGCATGACTAAAAAGGGCTTTCAAGTCACAACATATGACATGTTGACCACAGATAAGAAACTTTGACTTCGAAAGAGTGGAGATATTCAAACGCATTATGCTCTTATGCAAGGGTGCACCAATTTATGAATTCTATATCAACAAGGTTGTACCCCCAAACTTAAATTAAACATTGTCCTCAATGTTCCTGAAATAAATGCAATGTAAGAGGGATAAGCGATACAACCCTGAAATGGAGAGAAATGGAGTGAGCACGGTGGTGGGCTAGTACCCTGGGATCAAAACCTGAAGAAAAGAAATATCTAGAAAATCACATCAACAATAAGACGGGAAAGAAAGCAAGATAAATACAAAAAGGAAAAACAAGAAAGCGATAAAAAGCTTGGGTTGCCTCCCAAGAAGCGCTTGTTTTAAAGTCATTAGCTTGACTTTACCGAGTTATTTTAAGGGGGTTTTTGAATGAATGCTTTGTTCATTCTCCAAGTAAGGATGAAATAAGGCCCGGTGTTACTAGAAAATATGATGAGTAGTGACCAAGCAATCATCCATTCAAATATTTTCTCATAGTCCATCACCACTTCCATCACTCTTTCTTCCCATTGTGCTGAGTGATGATTTAGACTATTCTCCAATTTACAAATAGATGACCGTTTTCTTCACCCATCGAAGTGGAAAACTTGGAGTTCATGATGTAGGACTCGAGGAGACTATTGGTTCTTTTAACCTGAGAAAGCTCAACACTAAAGGATCAAAAGCATCAATGCGTAACGACAAATTCGAATCAATTGGATGCTTACAAACCTCATAGCTATCACAAATAACCATATTAACTCCTATAGTTAAAAACAACTCACCTTCACTGGAATCAATTACCTCTTTACATGTGGAGAGGACAGAGGGTGGACAATCTTTAGTGATAGGGGGGAGACATTGTAGTCCTAAATCAACCGCTTGTTCAACTTCTGTATTGAGGGAAGCCTCATTTTCTTTTGTGCGATTCTCTAGGGTGCATGACTCTCTCTCCTTCCATAAGTTGATTGGTTGATCGACTAGTATGACCACTTCCCTACTATGAGCTTCTGACTCCTTTCTACGAGCTTCCATCTCCTTTATGATAGCTTCCATCTCGTTTATGCTAGCTTGTGAGCTTGCACAATCTACATTCAACTGGTCCTCAAGAGTAGATGTCATCGTTGGCTCTTGTTGATAGGAACTATCATATTGTTGGGAGGGAAGGCTATAGACATGGTCAAATCCTGAGGCATTGTTGTAACTCCATGTTGAGCTTGCAGGATTTATCCAACCAGGATGGTAAGTATGCTCATAGGTTTCCATTTTCATTGGGGTTGATGAGGTGAATGATGGATCCCAATCATGCGCCAATCCTGGTGAAAACATCATTCCATCATTGTTGTAACTCCATGTTGATCTTGAATGATTTAGCCAACCGGGATGGTTAGTGTGCTCATAGGATTCCATAGGTGGTAAAACACTTGGCCCAGCTGCTCCTTGAATGTTTGGCATCATGTAATCCCTCATAAGGATTTTTGGAGATACCTCCGGTTGCTTTAGAGGTATGCCAAGCTTTGCAATTTCCCGACGCACCGCTTCTGCTAGGACAGCGGGATCTATGTGTGTATAAAGAGTCTCCATCGTGGCTTGATGTGGTTGAGTCTCCCTTTGTAGTCTTACCCCTCGAGTAAATGTGCATTCAATCTCAGGGTCCAACTCCGCTAGTCCAATCCCACTAGTACGTGTCATGCACTAATGAGATCAATCTCGCACAAAGAAAGATAAAAAAGTTAGTAGAAAAAAAAATTGATCTAAGCTCAGAAAGAATAAGAGAATCTCAATATTAGATACCATAGTTGTCCCCGGCAACGGCGCCAAAAACTTGACACGACAAAATCCTAGCAAGAGAACTAGGTCGCGTAAGTAGTAAAGTGGATTTCTAAGTCCGGGGTTATCGTATCCGCAGGGACAACTATAATCTAAGCACCAAGACTACTATATTACTCAATTCTAAGTTAAATCGGTCGATAGAAAGGTTGATTAACAAATTAATAAATACTAGAAAATAAACTAAGGCAACGTCACACCAAATAAAGGGAGGAAACAATAGAGAGAAGCGATCAAGGCACATGGTTCAACCAATTATGCATTTCGATTGTGATTTATGTTCTATTGGATTATTAGATTGATTTAGCAAAGGCGAAATTCCCTAACGTACGTACCACCCAATCTCTTGGCATAGCAACCCTACCCTTGTTAACGATTTCCTATATATCTCTATATGAAAACCCGATTAACGAGGATGCATTTAAGGTCTAGGAGTTCCCCACGTGAATGGAAAGCCACCTAAAGAAACCGAGTCTATCTCTAGTCGGTTTAACTATAGGGTATTCAATGTTTATATCTTCCCTAGGTTATTATCTCTCGATCTCTAACCTAGGCATTTTATCAAACACTTGGTGATCAAGCAAATGTAGCATTGAGATCAAATATTGAATACATAGCTAAAACCAAAATTAATCCAATAAACACCAACAAATCAACAATCAAAATAACATAAATGGCCTATCCATGGCCTCAATCAAACAAGTTTAGCTCATATTCATGTCAAAAGTGCAAATATAAATCATACAAGTCATAGGAGATTTGAACAAATTCAAGAAACAAATATGTAAAAACTCCCTAATTCTTGTAGAGATGTGGATTCCTTGTTGAATTCTCCATGTTTTGACCTTCAATCTTCTCTTCTAAGCTCCCTCTCTCTCTATTTTCGTGTGGTTGCTGATATCTATGGTGAGTTAGGGTAAAAAATGGCTAAAAGGGGTATTTATAGACCAACCGCTGCCTCGAACGCCGCGGCGTTCGCTTGTTGAACGCCGCGGCGTTGGCTACTGCATGTGAACGCCGCGGCGTTCGCTTGTTGAACGCCGCGGCGTTCGTCCCCTGCTGCTCCAGCCAGTTTTGGTAAACTTCGCATAACTTTCTCTACCGATATCGGAATTCACTGATTCAAGTTGCTATAGAATCCTAAAACAAAGATCTACAACTCTCCAGAAGACACTAGGGCCGAAATCAAACGTTAAAGATGACAAAATTGTCTCACAAGTCACTGAATGAGAAAACTCCATCGTAAGACGTCTCTTCCGATGACGTTTTCACCTCCTTCCCTACATATCTGATCTTTGTCTTCAACATAAGAAATGTACCTTTGCCTCTTATCTTTCCATTGGTATAAGAAGTGTGTAATTTGGACATGGGTAGAGAAATCTATTCCATAAACTCTAGCACTGCGCAGACAGTTTGTATCTTTATGCATGATTTATCTTCAATTCTTGTTCTTTTCTCCAAATGATATGTTATTCTAGAAAATATGAGAAAACAAGGGTCCAAGCATCATATGTCATCAAATTATCATGAAAACAATCAAAACCAAGTCAATAAACGGGGGAAAACTAGTGTAAAAATAACATATATCAGTCAGAAGTGGGGTTAAATCGACCCTGAAGTTTTCTTTGAACTTCAAATTTTTTTCATGCCTCTTAAAATATTTCAAACGATTGAAAAGCTAAGTGCTGGGTTAAGCGCTTGAATAGAGATAATTTAGACTTAGTAATTTTAGCAATTACCAAAATAAGGTAACTCTTAGATTGCTTAATCAGGGTTAGCATAGTAAAAATGATTTTGGTTACTTAGCGTTCGGTTTACTAGTTAGTCCCTTGAATAATTTTAATGCTTTTAAAGAATAATTTGCAAATGAGAAATACAGCAATAAAATAATAAAGTAAATGACACAAGATATGAAAGGTTCACTGGGTGATTTAATCCCAAATACGTCCTCCATCTCCATTGCACTCGGAGGAGTTCACTAAATGATACTCAAAGTCTCCACAAAGATCACTTCTACAAATGGTGAATAAAAACAAAGATGACCATGAGCACCTTGATCACACGGACTTCAATTCTACTTAGATTTCTTCACAACAAGCTTCTTTGACCCAGAAATATTGCTTGATCTTCATTTCTTTCTTCACTCAGATAAAGAGGTTGAGCATTTTTGTTACTAAGGTGTGTTCGATTTTGGAAATTCAAACAAGTTAGAATATCTCCATAATAATGTAGGGTTTTTCAGGGAAGATGATTGAGATATTTGTAATTGTCTAGGTATAGTATGAAAAGGTTAAAGGATATGGATATGAAGATTTAAAAAAAATTCAAGGAAGAATTATGGACCTGAAATTCTGCAAAGGCTTGTGCAATTTAGCTTGAAATGAATGTTCACGTGTGTCTATTCTTAGTAATCAGAGTTTGCTGAATAGCCCTATTTATAGCCAATTCTTAGGGAAAGTTTCCGTTGGACATTTGTGCTGGCGCTTGATTAGTGGAACAACTTCCTTTCTGACATACATGAAATTCTGCTGCAAGGATTAGATGCGGCAAACTTAAACTCTGGGAGTTAAGTCAAGGTGGCTTATACGTACGTCAGTAGTCCTTATCACATTTAATGCTCTTATCAGGCATTAAATGCATTTGAATTTAATTCCCATTGGATATAAATGCCCGTTATTGATTACATTTATGTCCCTCTTGAATTCAGATATTTACTTCAGGTGAATCCTGTCGCTTGGAACGTTGATTCATGAATCCTGAAATATCTTCAACGTTTGAAGGATGCTTAAGACAATCTTCATCTTCTGTTGATTTCAGACGCTGCTCTTCACTTTCTCTTTGATGGACTCGCCTAGAATTCTATTAGCAATTGAGTTTTCAATAGTTAGTCTAACATCTAAAAAGATTAAAATTAAGTGTAACAAAATAATACACTTTCAACGCTTTATATAAACTTACATTCTTTTGGGGTCGAACATGTAATCCTATTTTGTCATCATCAAGCCTTCTAATATGTAAGTGTTAGATAATTTGATTAAGGGCTTAAAGTTATCGAGTTGTAATTTTCGGTATAAGGCTTTTTATCTTTATAGTTTTAGACTATTATCTAGCACATTAGCTATGATAGAATTTTATGTGAGTCTATCAAATTTAAATCGAAGATCAGGGTCTGAAGACTTTGAAGATAAAAGATTCGTTAAGCGACTGTCAAGTGCTTAAGAATCATTATAGGTGGTCATGCCACAAGCTCCTGTCTTCACCTGAATTAAATCCAAAGCCAATAAGCACTTAAATGTAACATTCAACAGACATTTAATTCCAACGGGAATTAAATTCAAATGCATTAAATGCTTGATAAGAGCATTAAATGTGATAAGGACTATAGACGTACGGATAAGCCTTTCCCCATTGGCTGTGCTACCAACTCAAAGTAGGCCTGCTACCAACTCTGTACAATAGAATTTCCTGAAATATCAGAAAAAGACTAAGTCACGCACCTCGTGTTAAACATGCTCCTGCTTGTGTCCAATGGACAGATTCCAAGAAAAGTCTATAAATAGATCCTCACAGCTCAACCCTAAATACCGAGAATTATTATCAAAAACTTGATATACACTTACGCTGTTGAAATCTATATTCATCCTTAAAAGATCCAAACCTCCTTAGCCAAAATATCCTTGAGCTTATACATCTCTACAGCCAAACCAGTATCTCTTACCTCTTCATAGATGAACTATCATTTCTAAAGATATTCCAAAAGTGTTTGAACTTTTTCAAATCAAACAAACCTTGATAAAATCCATCAACCTCTTCAATCTGTGTGACGAAGTTGTTGAAGACAAAGCAATATTTCTGTGCGAGAGAAGCATGTCAGAAGCAGATCTTGGTCGAGTTGAAATCTTTGTGATCAGGGAACTCGAGATCAAGCCTTCACCATTTGCTATTGTGTTGAACTTGTCTTTGTGAATCTTTGTGATTCATTATACTGAATTCCTCCTATGTGGAAAGGAGTAGAATGACGTAGCTGGGCTTACATAAATCTAGTGAACCTTACAATTCTCGTGTCTTCTTTACTTACTGTTTCATTGCTTTATCCATTATTATCTTCCTACATTATCATAAAGCATACACTATTAAAGTACGTGCAACTAAATACTTTCTAAACGCCTATTTATTCACTCTAAGAGACTTGTCAAAATCTTCTGTTGTGCTAACCCTGATATAAGTGCTGAACGCCTAATTTACCTTGATCAAGTTCGCAAAAATATTGTCTAAGTTTTAAAATTCGAAAAGAATTTCAGGGTCTATTCAACCCCCCCCCCCCCTTCTAGTCCTTTTCGTATGTCACTTGGGACCAACAAGTGGTATCAGAGCTGTTGAAGTTAAATTTTGTAAATTTCCAAGCATAACAGCTTGTTTATATCCTCTTTAAAATTTAGTTACTTTCAAAATTTCTTTTATGGCATTCGCTGAAGTACCTAAGTTGACCGAGTCAAACTATGACTCATGGAAGGTCAAAGCATTTGCTTCTCAAAGTGAGGAAGATAGAAAATAAAAGAGTACGGTGCCCTACGCATCTACAGTGGATAGTCTAATGTACGCCATTTTATGCACACGACTAAACATAGCCGACGCAGTTAGCGTGGTGAGTCATTTGCAGGCTAACTCGGGAAGAGGACACTGGACTGCTGTAAAAAATATCGTCAAGTATTTGAAGAGAACTAAGGATATGGTCCTAACATATGGACATGGAGATTTAAAAGTGGATGGATATATTGACTCAGATTTTCAATCTGATGTAGATGATCGAAAATCCTCTTCAGGGTTTATATTCAAGATCAATGGTAGAGCGGTGACTTGGAAAAGTTTGAAGCAAAACACAACCGCTGATTCCACAACTGAGGCAGAATACATAACAGCTTCAGAGGCTGCCAAAGAGGGTGTTTGGATTTGGAAAGTTCTTGGAGAACTTCAAGTGGTCCCTAGTGTAGAGCTGCCATTCCCACTTTATTGTGACAATAACGGGGCTATCACATAATAAAGGAAATCATTGGCAGAGGCAAGATAGTTGTTCAAAGAGTAAATTCAGCAGACTACTTCGCTGACCCATTGACAAGGCCTTTGACACAGGCAGTGCTGGATCGACATCTTGAAAAGATGGGTATTAGATACCATAGTGATTAGCATTGAGTACAAGTGGGAGATTGTTAGGTTAATGTCCTCAAATGTCCTAGAGGATTAGTAAATGTTAGGACATTATTAATTTGTAATTGTTTCGAATTTTATCAATAAAGGGCAATTAGTTGTTTCCTATTATATTTGCATTTATATATTGTCATCATCTATAAGTCCAGGAACACAAGAGTGAACTCTCTAAGGCACTAGAGGGGTTTGTTACCTGTGTACTAAAATAGTCTGCAAGTCAAGGATTTTCAATTGGGCATTAAAAATCATGAAGACTTGTATGATATGAGTTTTGACGAAAAAGGTGCATGTCAATCACTAGGAAGTGGTGAAGAACTCACATCATAGGTGTACTGATGGAGATAGTGGCACTCAGACATGACTCACATCGATTCTGTCACATAGATTTCCACTCTCAAACAGTCAATGACAAAATTGGTTAAATTGTAATAGGTGTGTCTGAACTTGAGACTTGAGGAATCGAGTTGAAGATATACTTGTGACATTAGGTTCTTCATTAGAGCAGTTAGGCCCAATTCACCCTTTGGTGGGGTCAACCTCGAACTGCAACCTAATGGTGAGTAGTAGTCATAACTGATATCCAAGATGGGATTCGTTCCCTCGAAGGTGAACGAGGAATTATCCTATGCATTTATGAGTAAGTTAGATCTTAAAGACTTTGGCCAAACCATTCACTGATCTGAACTATCTGAACTTATTATAAATATAGCATAGTGTCAAGTTAAAGTGTTTGACCAATAACCATAACTCTCACGTGAACGGGATAAGTAAACAAAGAGTTTATATTCACATGGTATTTACAATAGGAAAGGTAATAAAATGATCTAATTATTTCATCTTATTTGGGTTAAAATATGAACCACTTGATTGGCTAGGTGGGACCCATATTCAATGGAATCCTCCCATTGCCAAATATAGATCAACCTAAAGAGTCACGCTTAAAACGAAAAAATCAATAGAAAAATGAAATATTTCTTGTGGTAATATTTTAAGTATTGGATACTTAAAATTAATTAAATGTAATTAATTCGTTAAAGAAATAAGTTAGTTCATTCATAGTTTAATTAATATGTTATTTCTTGGAGAAATAAAATTAATTAAGTATATTATCTATTATTTAATTAGAAAAATTAATTGGATTGAACTAATTAATTAAATGATGGATTGGACTAAGCTTAAATTGGTGCACCAAGTGGCACACCAAGGCCTACATGGGGCAGCCACTAGGCGTCCTTTATGGGCTAATTTGAGCCCAAGATATTAACTTAAGTGATACAAATATATCACATTAGTTAATGCCTATGTCATAAGTTGTAATTTACTTAAGCCACAAGAAAAGAACTGCTCTTCCTCTCTCTCTATAGCCGTCGGTTTCAACACCAAGAAGGACGAAGATTTTTCTCATCAATTTTTTCCGTCGAGACAATTTAGAGGCAAACCCTTGGACTGCTCGGATGATCAAGTTTTCAGCCAGAGTATTATCGCAAAGAAGTTGAAGAATTCAAGTTCGTGAGATTCTCCAACCACTTCGTTACAACGGTTAAAATTTCGTTTACCCTATCGTACATACGTCTGATAAAGCCCCGGGATTGATCCTGTTATGGGAAAATCCAAATAAATTTTTAAAATTCCATTTCCGTTGCGTTTGGTTATTTTTTCCCAACATGAACATCACTCAACTTCACATTCGGACGTTTACTTTCTCTGAAAATTGTTGACATTGAATTTGCCCATCACACGTTCGAACGTTGCATACCCCACATTCAGACGTTGGAATTAATAGCTGGTTTTTCCGCTGAAATCTTCTTCTTTACTTGTTTTTCACCATTTTTCCTCTATTACAATGATTTGTACCTGAACTCACTAAATACACAATCTAAATGCATATGTGGTATAAAATCATGCATAATCCAATATAAATCCCATGAATAAGGGGCTCTAAAAACATGTCAAATCACTACCTATCAGCTTACTTTATATTAGGATCATTATGCCAATCTGTTCGTCCTAGACGGATTTCCTAATGGACTGGCCAATTTAACATGGCATAGGCCCAACCCACGTTACTATTTTTTTGTGCCAGACTTGGCCTCAATAGTTCAGTTAAACCGAGCCTAGGCCCGAGTTTGGTAGAGGCCCGATCCTTGGTCAGCCAAATTCAGGATTAGCCTAGGAGTGAGACACTTTTGTTGATTTTGTTTTAAATGTTTAATAAGTAAAAATGGCTAACTCAATTTGTTCAAGGTGACATTAACCATACAGTGACCAAGGGTTTGAATCGCCATGACCACATATAATTTTTTTATTTCAAAATAAAAGGAAAAAGCAGCTAGATTAATAATCATTGTAAAATTTAAAAAGAATAATCAAAAGAAACAACATGTAAGCCACATAATCCAGTGGTTCAAATTTGAGGATTTGATAAATGCTACATTTAAACTAGTTTTCTCTCGTTTATCACCTTACTTTACATAGTTTCTTCGATATCTTGATCACATATACTTTAACCATTGTTTTCTCTGATATTTTAGGATAACTTAACATTTGGAGCAAAAGAACGAGGATCAAAGATGAATCAAGCATTAAGATGCAATGCAAGGAAAAACGTAACAACGTTTGAGGGGTCATAGTAGCGAAATGCTAGAGTTTATGGAGTAGATTTCTCTACTAATGTTCAAATTACATACTTAATATACCAATCATAACCTAAGAGGCCAAACTACATTTCGTATGTTGAAAAATGGAAAGAAAACAAAACGAGAATAACACAAAAACAAAGGAAAACTCACAAAGCTTGGGTTGTCTTTCAAAAAGCGCTCTTTTAAAGTGACTTGCCTGAATTTGCAGAGCCATCATCATGGAGGATCATGGAGTGGAATGGATGACTTTTCCACTCTCCTATCAGTTTCTGCGTACATCTTTGTCCCAACAGTAGTGGTAGATAATGATTGCCCAGCATCAATGAGACATCCCACGTTTCCATCTTTCTTGAATTTCTTGTGGCTCATCTTTCGGGGATCATCCGAACGGTGTTCCTGAGATTTCTCAACATCTAACAAATGAAAAGCATCTAATTTCAAACAAGAATTAGTGTCAAATGAGTTCTTGAAACTCTTATAGGCATTTAATGTAACTTTCTTATTTCCCACATTCAGAGCTAGCTTACCATTCCCCATGTCAAGATTGTCTTCACCTGTGGCTAGGAATGCTCTTCCTAAGATTAGTGGGACTTCATTGTTTTCATCCATCTCAAGACAGACAAAATCGACGGGGAAATATAATATGCGACCTTGACAATCACATATCCAATGATTCCACTTGGTTGCTTAATGGATTTGTTTGTGAGTTGCAACCTCGTGGTAGTTGGCTTAGGATCGCCGAGGCCTAATTTGTTGAAAAGTGCATAGAATAAGTTGATCCCAGATCCTGAGTCACAGAGGTCTTGATTTAACTTTATATCCCCTATGGTGTATGGGATGGAAAGGCTTTCGGGAACCTTGCACTTCTTTGGTAGGATTGTTTAGTACTGCTACCGAGCATGCTTCTATCAAGCATAGAGTCCCCACCTCTTCCCACTTTTGCTTGTTCAATAAAATCTCCTTGAACAACTTCGTGAAGTTAGGTATTTGCATTATGGCATCAATGACAGGTACATTAATGCGCATTTTGAAAATCATTTTAGGCCTAGTAGATTTGAAAGTCATTTTCTAATGGATTTCAAAACCAATCCAACACCTTGTCATTTGAAATCCACTTCAACTATAATCAACACATTTTTTAAACACGACACATTTTTTACACACACAACACACTTTTTACTCACAACGCACACTTTTTACCCATACTACACATATTTTACATACATTGCACAAATTTTCACACAGAATGCACACTTTTTTACACACGCATAACACTTTTTATAATACACTACACACACATTACACGCTTTTAACATACACCACACAATTTTTACGCACACTGCACACATTGTACACACAGTGCACACATTTGCCCACACTATAATGTTTACACACATTTATACACACTACACACTTTTTACATACACTGGACACTTTTTACATACAATGCATACTTTTTACACACACTACATACATTAACACACACTACACCTATCTCACAGGCAAGAATCCTCTCTTGGATTCTTCCATGCTAAATCTCTTTAGCACTCGATCTATGTACAAGGATTGGGAGAGTCCTAACATCCTACTCGATCTATCTCGATATATTTTTATACAGAGTACTTAGGAACCTTCTCCCATATCCTTTAGGGAAAATTAATTTGACAACCATACTTTTGTTGACTGCATCATCCCTATATCATTTTCGATCATTAGGATATCATCAACTTAAAGTAGTAGCAAGGTAACTGCGCTCCCACTAGCCTTCTTGTACACACATGCATCATCAATGTTTTAAATATATCCATACTCTTGTATGACATTATCAAATTGTTTGTTCCAGCTTCGGGAAGCTTGATTTAGTCTATATATGGACCTCTTGAGTTTACACACCTTGTGTTCACTCTCCATGGATGTAAAACCCTCGGGATTCTGCATATAAATTTCCTCCTCAATTTCACCATTGAGGAATGCAGATTTTAACATTTATCTGGCAAATTTCAAAATCGAAATATACATATATGACCAGAAGTATCCTTATGGATTTCAGCATCGCCACTAGTGAGAAGGTTTCCTCATAGTCAATACCTTGCCTTGGAGTAAACCCTTTCGCCACGGGGTGCGCTTTATAGATCGCCACCTCTCCATCAGCTCCAAGCTTTCACTTGTAGACCCACTTGCAGCCTATGGGTTTAAACCCATCTGGCTGGTCTACCAAGGTGCAAACCTTGTTGGAGTGCATGGAGTCCATCTCAGTTTTCATAGCTTCTAGCCATTTTCCTAAATTGAAGTCCAACATCGCTTCCATATAACTCTTTGGATCTAAGTCTAAAAGGGAATCCTCTCACTTGCTTTCTTGCAAATGTCCGACGCATCTCTCGGGTGGCCTAGGAATCCTTTTGAATCTCCTCAGAGTTTGTGTAGTATGGTATCAGGCAAGTTCGTTTGAGGCTTTTGAGCTATCTAAGTACTTTGAGTCTCCTCGAGTTCTACAATATCGTTATTCCCATCCAATAGAAAATCCTTCTCCGAGAAGGTGGCATTCCTCGCAATAATCACGGTTGTTTCAAGGGGATATAGAAGTAGTATCTAAAAGAGTCTTTTGGATACTCCACAAACCTACACAACGTGGATCTTGGTTCTAGTTTGTTTCCCACTTGCTGCTTGACATAAGCAGCACACCCGCACACCCTAAGGTGTTTGTATGAAGGTGTCTTACAAACGAAATTTCATATGGTACCTTAGGCACACTCTTAGATGATGCTATATTCAATAGATAGGTTGTAGCCGTTAAAGCATAACCCCACATTTAAGAAGGAAGTCCAGTGCGACTCATCATAGATCGAACCATGTCCAACATGGTTCAATTCTTTCGCTTAGCTACCCCTTTTAATTGAGGTGTGTCGGGCGGAGTACACTACAAGATAATCCAGAAACTCATTGGATAAGTATTCACATCCTCGATCCGATCGAAGAATCTGGATACTTCTACTAGTTTGTTTCTCTACTTCATGTCTAAACTCCTTGAATTTTTCGAAAGATTCAGGCTTGTACGTCATAACGTGCTTATGGAATTATCTAATTTCCGTTTGTTACTTTGTTGACTATTAAGAGTAGGATAAGTAGGGAAAATAGCATGAAGGTTATCTTGCAATTTTGACTCTATAATAAGATTAGATTCATAAAATAAAGCGCAACTAGCATTATAAATCTCAAAATGATATCCTTCTCCATCCAAAACAGGAATGTAAATGATATTTCTTATTATCTCAGGTACAAAATAGACTAAACTTATAATCAAAATCCTACTCCCTAATGCTAAGTGGATGGTCCCTATGGCTTCCGCAGCAACTATTGCTTCATTTCCCATCCCAAAGGTCATCTCTCCTTTACTTAGCACCTTGCTTCTTACCATTCTCTGCAAATCATTGGAAAGATGAATACTACACACAGTGTCAAGTATCCAAGAAGCAGTGTTAACACTAATGTTAAATTTAACAAAGAACATACCTTGAGCCTTTGGTGGCTCCTTGCAGTTGCTCTTCCAGTGTCCAGGTATCCCACACTTGAAGCAATTGTCAGATTTCTCATCCTTCTTCACTCCTCCTTTACCCCTCAGTTTCTTTCATTTCTTACTCTCTCCCTTTGTGTTTCCCAACATTGTTTTACCCTTTTAAACCATGCTCTCAGCGGTCTTCAACATGTTCAGTAGCTCAGGAATCCTAGCCTCTATTTGATTCATGTTGAAGTTAACCACAAATTAGTTATATGATCTTGGAAAAGATTTAAGGATTAATTCTACTGATAACTCATTGTCAAGTGGCACGCCTAGACCAACCAATTTCTCAATTAGCCTAATCATTTGAAGCATGTGTACACTTACATCAGATCCTTCATTCATTCGATTCTTGAATAATTCCTTGGAAACCACATACTGTTCGAACCTTGTTCGAGATGTTCTCGATCGTCTTGTGTTATTTTTGTAACTTGTTTGACATTGATGCCAACATGAGACATCTCACTTGCATATCATCCTCTTTTCGTGTTTGATACTCATACTTCTCATCATCCGAGGCACTATCATCGGGTTCAACTTGAATAGGGGTTGAGATAATGTATTCTCTTTTCTCACTTTGGAGGATGATTCTAAAATTTCGAAGCCAATCCTCAAAGTTTGGCCCAGTTAACTTATTGCTTTCAATTAAATTCTTGAATGGACGACATTTCTCAATCTACAAAGGTTTCAGCGAGGTAGATTTATTAGCATTTATTCTAAATAAAGTCCTTGTATAATTTGGTCTTTAATTGTACATGGCACCCACTATTTTTCTTAATTCCACCACCCTCAAGATAGAATTCGAGGAAAAATTAATTTTCCTTAGTGGGATTGAGATCTATCTAAATTAATTAAGTCACCCCAATTATATGAGTGTGATTGATCCATTTAGAAAGTAGCCTCGCCCGGCATTACACCTCGTTGGATGATTCTCAAGATCATTTTACCTCGTTTTTCACATACGGCCCGATTATATGGGTGTCCAATATGCTACCTCAACGTTAGGCCAAACACATTAAATTTTCCATGGTCAATCCTCTCAATTCATTGCCCTAATTATATAAGTGTACAATGGATTAGAGCCCACAGAGCATGTCTATGCTTAATGAAATCACAGCCTATCTCGACTACGTTAATACCCTATTATATGAATGATTCACTTAGCCTCAACGGCGTTTCACATGTTGCCACTTATGATGGAAGGCATGGAAGAGAAATCCAATTTCAATTCCATATAGGCCTAATATTTTCTCGGGAGGGCATTACATAAATATTGGTCTCACCAGATTAAATTTATCTTGTTTAATTTTCTATCCTATGCATGCATTCCAAACACATCACATATATATTGACAGAAAAACAAACCATCCACAGCGGTAAACTAGGATGAACCACCTCGAGCTCTAACCTAATCAACCCACTGAGCAAAAGTGGGTTGGATTTCTAAGAAATAAAAATAACCTAACTACTACAATGGATCGCCACTGCATACAAGTCTACAATTGGCCTATGTCTTCTTTCTTTGTCTTCATGATTACATAGACTATATCTAAATACCAACTACTAATCTAAAGACAAAAAGTAAAAGCCAAACCGGCTATTTTTACAACCCATAGAAATTACATACATCGATAACCAAAGACTAGACCAGGCTCATGGTTCATGCTATGACATAAAATCATGCGAAGCCATATAATAGACGATATCCAAAATTTCCCTACATATCATTCCAAATAAATTGCAATTTATTTGGGATAATTTGGATTTTTCACAAAAATTATTTTCTAAGGAAAAATAGTTGTTGGTGTGATGCCCTCAGATGCTATAAAGGATAAAATGTATAGGGAATAATTTTTATAATTAAAAATTATTTATATAAGGCATTTTTGAGTTGTTTTCTTCTTGACATTTGTAAGGTAATATATGTTAGCGTTATGCCCTCAAATGCCAAGGAGTAATTAAAAATTATTTATATAAGGCCTTACTTCATGTTGTTTCTTATAGGCATTTATAAGGTTTTAAGAACAACGTTTAGTCACTGATAATAAGGCGAATCTTCTACTCCCTATGGGTTAGGGAGAATGGCACTAGAAGAGTTTCATCTTTAATATCTAAATTGGTTCGCAAGTCGAAGAGAGTATTGATTGGACATCATTACTGGATAGAGACTTGTATGATATAAGTTTCGACAGGGAAGTGTCAGTCGAACACTATGAGTATGTTAGTGGGAACTTATGTCATAGACGCATCAGTGGGACTGATGAGCATGAACATGACTTGCATCAGTTCTGTCACATGGGTTTTCACTCTATGACACTCAATGATAGAACTAATAAGTTGTGATAGGTACGCGTGAACCTTAGACCTGAGTAATCACATTGAAGATGTACTTGTGACATCAAATCTTTCATTAGAGTAGTTAGATCCAATTCACCTGTTGGTGTGGTCGACCTCGAAGTGTGGCTTGATGGGTCAGTAGCAGTCTTAACTGATTAGCATAATGGAATTTATTCTCTCATAAGTGAATGAGCAGAACATCCTATGTCGTCATGAATAATTGAGGTCAAAAGCCTTTGGCCAAAGCAATGGAGATGCTATTGTTGGACATAAGAGTATACTCAACGACCTTGATTCATTATGGCCAAAGCAATGGAGATGCTCATGTTGGATATAAGAATAAAAGGTTTATACTCGTACGATATTCAGAGCGTGAAAGGTTTGGAATGATTCTATTCATTCGCTCTCAATTATGATACGATTGTTGGGAATTATACGAATAAAACGCAGCGGAAAGTAATTTAATTCCCAAAGCCCGAATCATCTCTAATCCTCATGTTTAATTGTGTATAGAAAAATTACCATTCTCGCGTATGTTGATTTCTGAACGTGATCCTTTTCTCTAACGCCGAATTTGCCAACGTCTCTAATTTTTCACGCCAGAATCAAAAACGAAAAACTCCTCCTTTCTTCCTTGTCAAAGACGGCTAGAGAGAGAAAGAGAGGTGGGAGACTTTTTCTTGGAGAGAAAGTTATGTAAGTTGTCTTGTGTTATTTTTCACCTTGTGATATATTTATATCATTATGAAACAATAACACTAGCACGCAAGAGCCCTATTTGGGCGTCTATTTGGCCGCCCCTTAGTGGGCTCAAAAGCCTTTGGGCTTTCGTCTTGCTTGCTAATTAATTAATCGGATAATTTATTTATCTAATAAATAAATTGATAATCCAATTGATTTAATTCCTAATTAATTTATAATTCAAGTTCTCCAAGAAATTAATTAACTCATTAATTTAATTAATTAATTAAATTATCCAATAATTAATTAGTTAATTACGGCATCCAATGCCGTGAATTTCTCTCAAGTCTTTTTCACATGTTTTTCCTTTTTGCACTTCCTTTAAGCACGACTCTTTTCGTTCATCTCAAAAGGCAATTGGGACGAATCCAAAGGGGTGAGTGACACATAGCCAGTCTCGTGGCTCACACCGTAACCCAATTGAGAATGAATGAATAGGATCATTCCAAACCTTTACGCCGTGAATACCGGTTTAAAGTCAAACTCATATAACTTGACCATATGCCTAAGCTCATAATAAGTTGAAGTATTTAAATGCTTTGGCCAAAGACCTTCATCCTCACTTATTCATGACCGCTAGGATATTTTACTCATTCACTTATGAGAGAATAAATTCCATATTGCAAATCAGTTAACAATGCTACTTGCCCATCAAGTCGCACTTCGAGGTCGATTCCACCAACAGGTGATTGAATCTAACTACTTTAGTGATAGACTTGATGTCACAAGTACATCTTCACTCGATTCCTCAGGTCAGAGGTTCACACGTACCTATCACTACTTATCAGTTTCATCATTGACTGTCAATGAGTGAATACCCATGTGATGAACTGATGCGAGTCGTATTCAAACATAAGTTCTCACTACCATTTTCATAGTGTACGACTGGCAGTTTCTCTGTCAAAACTTATATCATACAAGCCTGTATTCACTATTGATGCCCAATCAACATTTCTTAGACTTTCGAACCCTTTTAGATGACAGGGATCAAACCACTCTAGTGCCTATCCTCCTATCCCATAGAAGGTAGAGGGTTTGCCTTGTCATCAAGGACTTTACGTTGTTTATTATACCTTACAAATGCCTATAAGAAAACAACAACCAGATGCCTTATATTAATTGGAAAAACCATAGTTTAGTTACAACGTTCATGCCCTATAAATCTATCCTCTTTATGGCATTTGAGGGCATACACTCTAACAATCTCCCACTTGCACTTAATGCCATTTGCTGTGGTATTTAATACCCATCCCTTCGAGATGTTTTTCCTGCACAGCCTGTGCCAATGGCTTGGTTAATGGATTAGCGACATTGCCAGCTGAGGCTATTTTCTGAACAACTATTTCACCTCGTGCAACGATCTCTCTTATGATGTGATATCTCCTCTCTATGTGTTTGGATTTATTGTGAGACGTAGGTTCCTTCGCTTGCGCTATAGCTCCAGTGTTGTCACAATAAAGTGGCAACGAGAGCTTTATGCTAGGAACCACTTGAAGTTCCTCAACAAACTTCCTAATCCAAACAGCTTCTTTAGCTGCCTCCGAGGCAGCTATGTATTCAGCCTCTGTGGTGGAGTCTGCGGTTGTGCTTTTCTTGGAACTTTTCAAGTCACCGCTCCACCATTTAGAGTAAATACAAATCCCGAGGTGGATTTCTGGTCATCAACATCAGATTGGAAATCCAAATCAGTGTACCTGTCCACCCTCAGGTCGCCACTTCCATAGGTGAGAATCATATCCTTAGTTCTTTTTAGATACTTTAGGATATTCTTCACAGCTATCCAATGTTCCTTACCAGGGTTTGCTTGAAATCGACTAACAACGCTCACAGCACAATAAGCAATGTCGGGTCTAGTACAGAGCATCCCGTACATCAAGCTGCCTACAGCAGACGCATAGGGTATAATGTTCATTTCTTTTCTATCTTCCTCATTTTGAGGACATATAGATTTCGAAAGATGTATCCCATGTCTCATTGGTAGGAACCCTTTCTTAGAATCTTCCATCCTATACCTTTTTAGGACCTTTTCTAAGTAAAGGGCTTGAGAAAGTCCTATCATTCTTCTGGTTCGATCTCTATAGATTCGAATCCCTAGAATATAGGTCGCTTCTCCCAAGTCTTTCATAAAGAATGTACCCGAAAGCCACTTCTTGGTTGGGGTGAGCATTCCTATGTCATTCCCAATGAGTAATATGTCATCTACATATAACATTAGGAATGTCAACTTGCTCCCACTGACCTTCTTGTAAACACAGGGCTCGTCTTCATTTTTGATGAAGTCAAATCTTTTGACAACCTCATCAAAACGTAGATTCTAGCTACGAGACGCTTGTTTGAGTCCATAAATGGATCTCTCAAGTTTACACACCTTATGAATATGCTCCTCGGATTAAAAACCTTTAGGCTGTTCCATATAGATATCCTCTTCTAGGAATCCATTTAGGAAAGCAGTTTTGACATCTATTTGCCATATTTCATAATCTAGGTGTGCTGCTATTGCAAGTAGAATCCTTATTAATTTGATCATAGCCACTAGCGAGAAGGTTTCTTGGTAGTCAATTCCTTCCTTTTGACTATACCCTTTCTCCACTAGCCTGGCTTTGTAGGTGTCTACTTTGCCATCAACACCAATCTTTCTCTTGTATATCCATTTACACCCAATTACTTTTATCCCTTCAGGTTGGTTTACAAGTTTCCAGACTTGGTTTGCATGCATCGAATCGATCTCAGTTTGCATAGCTTCACGCCATCTAGCAGCATCCACATCCACCATCGCTTGATCAAAAGTGGAGGGATCATCTCCATGATCCTCCTCTAACACAAAATGGAGATCCAACTCCCTCTGCATTAGATATACGCACCTCTCAGGTGGTTGAGATACTCTATTCGATCGTCGTGGTTGTGGTTGTGTTACAGAAGGTTCAGTTCTCACTCCCTGTGTAAATATATCCAGTTGGGTTTCATTTTGTTCTTCTAGAACAATCTTTCTACCCACTCCTCCTTCTTGAATGAACTCATCTTCAAGAAAGTGGGCTTGTAAGGCTACAATGATCCTTTGATCATTGTGCAGGTAGAAGAGGTTTCCCATAGAATCTTCAGGATATCCAACGAAACGTCCCTTTTAAGGACCCAGCCTCCAACTTGTCCACTTTAGTCTTCTTGACATAAGTCGGACATCCCCAAATCTTTATGTGATTAAGACTTAGCTTTGTATTTCTCCACATTTCACAGGGACTCATAGGAACAAACTTGGACGGACATCTATTTGAAATGTGTGCAGCTGTAAGCAGTGCGTGACCACACAGTGAAATGGGTAAATCAGTGTAGCTAAGCATGGAGCGAACCATGTCCAACAAGGTTCGATTCATTCGTTCTGCTACTCCATTCAACTTTGGAGTCGCTGGAGGTGTGATTTGCAATACTATACCATTCTCTCTGAGGTATAAGTCAATCTCGTCACTCATATATTCTCCTCCTCGGTCAGATCGAAGAGTTTTTATACGTTGACTTGTTTGATTTTCCACTAAAGCCTTGAATTCCTTGAACTTGTCAATGGATCTAGACTTATGCTTTATCAGGTACACTAGACCATATCGAGAATGGTCGTCAGTGAAGGTGATAAAGTAAAGGAAACCTCCTCTAGCCATTTCTCCAAATGGACCACAAAGGTCAGTATGCCTAAGATTTGTGAGGCCCTTTCAAAGCTCCCTGTGAAGGGCGATCTAGCCATCTTGCCTTTGAGACAAGATTCATAAATAGGATAGGGATCCAATCCCAGTGGGCCAATTAGCCCATCTTTTTCCATTTTACGAATCTTTTGTTCGCCAGCATGGCCTAGTCGAAGGTGCCATATCAATCGTTGGTTTATTTCAAGCCTACTACGTTTCCTTTGTATAGTATTCACTAAGGTAATATAATCCATTTATCAAAGAAGCAAAGCCTACAAATTTATTACCATAATAAATGTTGCATCGTTCATCAATAAAATGGAAAGTGTAACCATTCTTAACTAAAACGGGTATAGAAACAATGTTTTTAAGCCCATTAGGCAAAACCAAAACATTATCCAGTAATAGTACATGTCCAGAATTTAAAAACAACGAGGTAGATCCTATTGCAATAGCCGCGACGCTTTGCCCGCTGCCTACTTTGATCTTTACCTCATCGTTGTCCAGCTTCCTTCCTCGCATCAGATCCTGATTCATACAACATATGTGAGCACTAGCTCCAGAGTCAAGAATCCAAGATGTAGAGAAGACGGTCATAGAACAATAAGTTTCATGAACATAAAGTTCCATACCTTGTGTGCCAGGCCCCATATTCGGACAGTCCCTTCTCTAGTGGCCCAGCTCACCGCAGTGTAGGTATCTGTCTGTCTTTTGTGGCCCTTTTCGCTTGTGAATCACAGGAGCTTTCCCTTTTCCTTTATCGACACCACCCTGAGCTCCAAGCTCGCCAGCCTGCTTCTTGGTTTTTCTCTTCTTATTCTTCACCCGTTTGGGCCCAGAAGTGATAACCAAAGCAGTCTTTTTTCCCTTGGGCTTCAATTGAGATTGTGTAGTGTTTAATTTGTTCATTAGCTCAGTTAAGTTGCATTCAATCTCATTGCAATTGAAGTTTATGATGAATTGGGAAACAGAGTCAGGAAGGGACTGCAAGATAAGATCGGTCTGAAGTTGCAGGTTCATTGTAAAATTGAGAGCTTCCAATCTCTCGATCCTCGATATCATTTTGAGGACATGATCCCCAACCTTCTCCCTTTCTTTCATTTTGGCTTCGAAAAACTCTTTAGATATTTCATATCTAGCAATCCTACTGTGGTCACCATAGAGCTCGACCAAGTGTGCCAAGATAGCCCTCGTTGTGGTCATCTTGTCGTGGGACCTCTGTAGCTCATTCGTCATAGAGCCAAGAATGTACCCACGCACTCGGACGTCATCCTTTACCCATTTTTCATGAGCTTGGACTTATTCCTCATTAGCACGTGTTCTGGAAGGAGGAGCAGGGATATCAGTGTCCAACACGTATCCTAGAGACTCCATATTGAGAACTATTCTCAAATTCCTTAGCCAATCCACGTAGTTGGGTCCGGTAAGGATATTATTTTCGTGTAATACGGAAAGTGGGTTGATTGTCATTTTTGAAAATTGAGAGAGATAAAACAAACAACTGCAGAAAATAAACCAGACTTAATTAGAATATTGGACTAAACTAAGACCAAGTTTAAAATCAAGGATTTCGACTTATAATTTGGCTCCCACTACATTTTTCGAAATTCCACACTCCCACTGTAAAATGACGGAAGCGATCGTTGATGAAAACTTCGTGGTGGGGATTGAGTTCTTTAATTAATATAATGGATGGCAACCCTTTAACGATATTTGGTCCATTACTTAATTAAAGTGATGTCAAACATCAATCTATCAAATAGACGGTTTAATCATATTTAGCCCATAATCCACAAAAACTGCAACCCTTTAACGATTTATTGGTAATGTGGACTATCTAAGTTCATTCCCACTAACTCCTCATAATCTAACATTTGAATTTCACCTTGGAACCCTTTAATGATATTTGGGGTGAAATATGTCTCGATTAAGGCATCTAATGCTCTTAATAAAATTCTAGAACTAAATCTTGATACATGACCCTCACTTACTGGGAAGATGCCACATATTGTTTTAATCCTTGATCTTATCAAGTTTAGTGGAGGGAAAGGATGCCTTGCACCCCTTACTAACTTAGTATAATTTTTCATTTGGAGAATTCATGTTCTAAACATTTAATTCGTCTCACTTTGCACATTTAAAAAATTTATATAGCGCATATTGATAACACACATGCTTCATACAATTAATGAACATGCATCGAAAGCAATAATACAACACACATGTCTATGGGCTTTTATCTAGAGGGCCCAAGCCAATGGGTCATCATAAAATTGAAAAAGAAAAGCCTAGCTAATCTTCGTGGGCTCCAAGCTCCTCTTCTTTTGCATGATCTCCATCTTGAAAGGCCTATTCTACTTCTATTTATTACAAGATGTAATTTAAAACCTATACATTAATCTAGAAATAAAATAAAATGGGCTCAAACCGGCCCTTACAACCCATCAAAGGAAATACATAATCAAAAGAAGCAACCTAACTCACTTTGGATAGCAGCTGCCACACGAAAATAGAGAGAGAGGGAGCTTAGAAGAGAAGATTGAAGGTCAAAACATGGAGAATTCAACAAGGAATCCACATCTCTACAAGAATTAGGGAGTTTTTACATATTTGTTTCTTGAATTTGTTCAAATCTCCTATGACTTGTATGATTTATATTTGCACTTTTGACATGAATATGAGCTAAACTTGTTTGATTGAGGCCATGGATAAGCCATTTATGTTATTTTGATTGTTGTTTTGTTGGTGTTTATTGGATTAATTTTGGTTTTAGCTATGTATTCAATATTTGATCTCAATGCTACATTTGCTTGATCACCAAGTGTTTGATAAAATGCCTAGGTTAGAGATCGAGAGATAATAACCTAGGGAAGATATAAACATTGAATACCCTATAGTTAAACTGACTAGAGATAGACTTGGTTTCTTTAGGTGGCTTTCAATTCACGTGGGGAATTCCTAGACCTTAAATGCATCCTCGTTAATCGGGTTTTCATATAGAGATATATAGGAAATCGTTACCAAGGGTAGGGTTGCTATGCCAAGAGATTGGGTAGTACGTACGTTAGGGAATTTCGCCTTAGCTAAATCAATCTAATAATCCAATAGAACCTAAATCACAATCGAAATGCATAATTGGTTGAACCATGTGCCTTGATCGCTTCTCTCTATTGTTTCCTCCCTTTATTTGTTGTGACGTTGCCTTGGTTTATTTTCTAGTATTTATTAATTAGTTAATCAACCTTTCTATCGACCGATTTAACTTAGAATTGAGTAATATAGTAGTCTTGGAACTTAGATTATAGTTGTCCCTGCGGATACGATAACCCCGGACTTAGAACTCCACTTTACTACTTACGCGACCTAGTTCTCTTGCTAGGATTTTGTCGTGTCAAGTATGTTGATTTCTGAACGTGATCCTTTTCTCTAATGCCGAATTTGCCAACGTCTCTAATTCGTCACGCCGAAATCAATAATGAAAAATTCCTCCTTTCTTCCTTGTCAAAGACGGCTAGAGAGAGAGAGGGAGGTGGGAGACTTTTTCTTGGAGAGAAAGTTATGTAAGTTGCCTTGTGTTATTTTTCACCTTGTGATATATTTATGTCATTATGAAATAATAGCACTAGCATGCAAGAGCCCTATTTGGGCGTCTATTTGGCCTCCCCTTAGTGGGCTCGGAAGCCTTCGGGCTTTCGTCTTGCTTGCTAATTAATTAATCGGATGATTTATTTATCCAACAAATAAATTGATAATCCAATTAATTCAATTCCTAAATAATTTATAATTCAATTTCTCCAAGAAATTAATTAACTCATTAATTTAATTAATTAATTAAATTGTCCAATAATTAATTAATTAATTACGGCATCCAATGCCGTGAATTTCTCTCAAGTCTTTTTCCCATATTTTCCTTTTTGCACTTCCTTTAAGCGTGACTCTTTAGGTTCGTCCCAAAAGGCAATTGGGAGGAATCCAAAGGGGTGTGAGTGACACCTAGCCAGTCTCGTGGCTCACACTGTAACCCAATTGAGAACAAATGAATAGGATCATTCCAAACCTTTACGCCGTGAATACCGTACGTGTATAAACCTTTTATTCTTATATCCCAGTCAAGTAAGAGTCATGGTTTAAAGTCAAACTCATATAAGTTGACCATATGCCTAAGCTCATAATAAGTCGAGGTATTTAAATGCTTTGGCCAAAGACTTTCATCCTTCACTTATTCATTACCGCAAAGGATATTTTACTCATTCACTTATGAGAGAATAAATTGCATATTGCAAATCAGTTAACAATGCTACTTGCCCATCAAGTCGCACTTCGAGGTCGATTCCACCAACAGGTGATTTGAATCTAACTACTCTAATGACAGACTTGATGTCACAAGTACATCTTCAACTCAATTCCTCAGGTCAGAGGTTCACACGTACCTACCACTAATCAGTTTCATCATTGACTGTGAATTAGTGAATACCCATGCGATGAACTGATGCGAGTCGTGTTCGAACATATCGGTCCAACTGATGTGTCTATGACATAAGTTCTCACTATCATTTCCATAGTGTACGACTGGCACTTTGTCTGTCAAAACTTATATCATACAAGCCTGTGTTCACTATTGATGCCCAATCTATATTTCTTAGACTTGCGAACCCTTTTAGATGACAGGGATCAAACCACTCTAGTGCCTATCCTCCTATCCCATAGAAGGTAGAGGGTTTGCCTTGTCATCAAGGACTTTATGTTGTTTATTATGTTAGGATCGGTATGCCCCCACAAGCGATGCCGGCACAACGGAAGAAATAAAGTATATAAAACACATATATATCGGCATCCTAAGCTAGGGGGTCAAAGTAATGCACAACAAAAACTAATACGAGTAAAGGGGTTTTAAAACGATTACAAGATTTGGGGTTTTATTAAAGTGAGGGTGTAAAACCACAACACAAGGAAAACCACACCAAAAACTTTGGCTCTCATTTTCGAATCCTCACCTCAACATGGAGGGGTTCGAATCAAACCACCATAAGCTCCTAAAGAAAGAAGCCTCTACAAGGGCACACCTCAAGTAGGTTCATACCTTAAGCAAAAGATTGGTTAGATATATGCTCTAAGGAAATGGAGTCTATGTAGTGAAAGGTGGAAGACAAGAACAGTTACTAAAAGAAATATCTATAGAAGATAATGTTTTACAACTAATCTTCAAGAAGAAGTTCTACAGAAGAAAGTCTTCAAGAATCACAAGAGAAGCTAGAAAAATCTAGAGATGAAGAACTAAGCTCTAAGCTTTTTTTTCTTTTTAAGTTTTCATCAAGTATTAAATGAGAGCAAGAACACCTCCTTTTATAGCCACCAATTTTCGGCCATATGGTGTTAGGTGGAGTAGAAGACTTGTTTTTCTTCACCTACCACCTCATTCTCACCTACCATTCCATTCTCAACTACCACCACATGTGTAAGAGAATATTTTTCATTTTCTTCTTCATTTAAAAAACATTACAAGTCAAACTTTGACTAGCTTTGAATTTCACTCTTGTGACTTCATTTAATTAAGTCCAACTTAATTAAAATGACTCCCAAGTCTTCCAAGACTTGTTAATTAAATAATCTTCATTTTTAATTAATAGTAAAATTAGTAGCTTAAATAAATTCCCGGATAATAATAATTTCCGTTAATGATTAATCTCCAAGATTAATTAATAGAATAATTATTTTCCCAATCCTACTAATTAAAATGTCTTCCACTTAATCAATTAATCTCATTAATCAATTTCACTTTAATCCTAAACCGGATTAAAGTTCACATAGCAATTGAACTTTCTTGAGTAAGTGTGTAACCCCATTGTAGGTTCGTTCATGTACTAGTAGTAGGAACACAACCCCGTTGTGCCTTTGCAATTTTTATTGCTAGATTTAATTACTCCAAGTATTTTAATCCGACCAAGAATTAATTACCGATTAATTCATGGTTCCTACAAATCAAGGTTAGTACTAGCCACGCGCCAAGAAGACCTAGCCATGAACGATTATTAGGTGACCTTTCCGCATTACGATTTTCGCATAAGTAAAATCCTTCCATCAAATATCCCCATCGAATGTAGGACTTGGATGTCAGTCGAAATCCCAGTAACTCGATTCTATGTATATCGATCTAAGTGACATTGACCAATTTATCAATCAAGCGAGGAAACACTGCGCCTCCTTATTGATACTACTCCGGCCGGAGGTTCCCATGGTCAATACACTGTGAAGTACATAGGATATGCGCCGATGCTAATGATCAGTGACGGATTCTTTCTTGGCACTCACGCGCCTCCATACATAACCAGACTGGACCCAATATGACCCACTTTATGACTCACCTGGAATCGTGTGACAAATCTAAGTACAGTGGGCGATGCACGAGACGACCAATGGTGCCTCAAGTCATGAGGACCAATCTTATGCCTACGTAACCGAGGAGATTCCAAATTCGACATTGACTCCAATATGGAATCTCGGCGGGGTTGTTCAGTTTACTCGATCCCAACGAGAACCCACATACATGCACTGATGTACACCGTATCAGTATCCATGGAATAGGATACACTCTCCAAGAGTGTGCATTGTACGTGCAAGTCTTTACGAGTCATTGATATCCATATCTCAATGATTCTATGACTTGGAACATCTTTAAGACCACAACCTTAGAGACGTATTCCATGATTGGCATCCCCGATACCAAACACATCTCATAGCTTAAGAGTGATCTAGGGGACTTTATCTAATTGCATAGAATGATAAGATAAAGAAGAAAATGCCATTTATTAAATTACTTGACAAGATACAATATAAGACTGTTTAAAGAGTCGGCTACTACGCCCTACAAATGGCGCACCGGGCACCTAACCGCACCGGGCACCTAACTCTTTCATGTTATACCTTACAAATGCCTACAAGAAAACAACAATCAAATGCATTATATCAATTGGAAAAACCATAGTTTAGTTACAACGTTCATGCCCTATAAATCTATCCTCTTTATGGCATTTGAGGGCATACACTCTAACAACGTTATGGGCCATGCGACTGGCAAGGTGTTACCTACATCGTTTAGGTTTCCTCCCATTTGCCTTTTGAGATAAACCTAAAGAGCCGTGCTTAAAGGAATTGCAAAGGAAAAATTATGGTGTGAGACTAGAGAGATTTTGGGTATTTGATATCATAGTTAATTAATTAATTAAATAATTTGATGATCTTATTAATTAATTAATTAAATAATTTGATGATCTTATTAATTAATTAATTAAATAATTTGATGATCTTATTAATTAATTATGTTAATGTGTCAATTAAATTCTTTAAGGAATTAATTATAGAATTAACTTGGATCAATTAGTTATTTAATAATTTATTTATTGGATAAATAATATTAATTAAATTAAAACCATATACATGGACTAATCCCGAGGACATGAAAGCGCCCAAGTGGGCCTCCATTATGGATGCCTAGGCCTTAGTAATTTAGGCTTGATTATTTTCTTGTGTAGTATAAATACTACTTAATGGAAATAATCAACCCTGGCCTCACTAATTATCTTTGTCTCCAAGTCGAAAGAACTCCACCTCTCTCTCTCTAGCCATCCAAGGGAAAGAAAAGAAAGGGATTTTTCGCTCTCAATTCCGGCGTGGTGATTTAGAGACAGTGGCTGATTCGCTACTTGGAAAAATATGTAATAGCTGGTTCAAAAAATTTAATACCTCGAAGAAAGGTGCACGTTTCTAATCATGACATGCATATATGAAATCCGAGATGAACCACCATGGAAAATTTTATCCCACTGTGTTTTGTATGTCATAACCCAACAGTGGTGTCAGAACCAATCTCTGATTTTCGTATTTAGTCAAATACATGTTTTTACGTGTTTTTTGTGTTTTTGATGCATGCTAAATATGTAGTAATATTTATGATTTAAAGTTTTATTTTTGTGCTTTTTTCTTGGATGTTTTTGCATGATAATACGGTGATATGAGAAAATCAAATTGTGTGAAAAAACGTGGCTGAATAGCCTCGAACCGTGCGCGAGGCGACCCAACGTACGCGCAGCCCAGGCGCACGTTGTATGCATTCTGCGCGCACAATAGGTGGCCTCCGACGTCCGCACAGGAGGCGCGCTTTTGGTTGCGCGTGTGGGTTATGCACTAGGTTGACGACCACACGACCCGTCGCACGGTTTAGCCCTTATGGGACTGGGTTTTTGACCCGGGTTGGTTGGTTCGGGTCGTGTGAAAAATGGGTCTAATATTTCAATAATTGGGCTTTGGGCTATTTTATTTATTCGTATAGGTCAAAAGGAAGATGACCCGGGTTTAAAATAAGCCCAAATTTGTTCTTATAGGCATTTGTAAGGTTTTAAAAACAACATTTAGTCACTGATAATAAGGCGAATCTTCTATTTCCTATGGGTTAGGGAGAATGACACTAGAAGAGTTTAACCTTTAATATGTAAATGTGTTCGCAAGTAGAAGAGAGTATTGATTGGACATCATTACTGGATAGGGACTTGTATGATATAAGTTTTGACAGGGAAGTGTCAGTCGAACACTATGAGTATGTTAGTGGGAACTTATGTCATAGACACATCAGTGGGACTGATGAGCTTGAACATTACTTGCATCAGTTCTGTCACATGGGTTTTCACTCTATGACACTCAATGACAGAACTAATAAATTGTGATAGGTACGCGTGAACCTTAGACCTGAGTAATCACGTTGAAGGTGCACTTGTGACATCAAGTCTTTCATTAGAGTAGTTCGATCCAATTCACCAGTTAGATTGGTCGACCTCGAAGTGCGGCTTGATGGGCAAGTAGCAGTCACAACTGATTAGCAAAAAGGAATTTATTATCTCATTAGTGAATGAGCAGAATATCCTATGTCGTCATGAATAATTGAGGTCAAAAAACTTTGGCCAAAGCAATGGAGATGCTCATGTTGGACATAAGAGTATACTCAATGACCTCAATTCATTATGAGCTAAGCATAAAGTCCTGTGAGTTTGACTAAACCATGACTATCACTTAACTGAGATAAAAGAATAAAAGGTTTGTACTCGTACGATATTCGGAGCATGAAATGTTGTGAATGATTCTATTCATTCGCTCTCAATTATGATACGATGTGGGCCATGCGACTGGCTAGGTGTTACCTACATCCTTTAGGTTTCCTCCCATTTGCCCTTGAGATGATCCTAAAGAGCCTCGCTTAAAGGAATTGCAAAGGAAAAATTATGGTGTGAGACTAGAGAGATTTTTGCTATTTGATATCGTAGTTAATTAATTAATTAAATAATTAGATGATCTTATTAATTAATTATGTTAATGTGTCAATTAAATTCTTTAAGGAATTAATTATAGAATTAACTTGGATCAATTAGTTGTTTAATAATTTTTTTATTGGATAAATAATATTAATTAAATTAAAACCATATACATAGACTAATCCCGAGGACATGAAAGCGCCCAAGTGGGCCTCCATTATGGACGCCTAGGCCTTAGTAATTTAGGCTTCATTATTTTATTGTGTAGTATAAATACTACTTAATGGAAATAATCAACTCTGGCGTCAGTAATTATCTTTCTCTCCAAGTCAAAAGAACTCCACCTCTCTCTCTCTAGTCATCCAAGGGAAAGAAAAGAAAGGGATTTTTTGCTCTCAATTATAGCATGGTGATTTAGAGGCAGTGGCTGATTCGCTACTTGGAAAAATATGTAGAAGCTGGCTCAAAAAATTCAATACCTCGAAGAAAGGTACACGTTTCTAATCATGACATGCATATATGAAATCCGAGATGAACCACCGTGGAAAATTTTATCCCACTATGTTTTATATGTCATAACCCAACAATGGTGTCAGAACCAATCTTTGATTTTCGTATTTAGTCAAATACATGTTTTTACGTGTTTTTTGTGATTTCGAAGCATGCTAAATATGTAGTAATATTTATGATTTAAAGTTTTATTTTTGTGCTTTTTTCTTGGATATTATTGCATGATAATATGGTGATATGAGAAAATCAAATTGTGTGAAAAAACGTGGCTGAATAGCCCCGAACCGTGCGCGAGGCAACCCAACGTACGCACAGCCCAGGCACACATTGTACGCATTCTGCGCGCACAATAGGTGGCCAAAGGCCACACGACGTCCGCGCAGGAATCGCGCTTTATGTTGCGCATGTGGGTTATGCACTGGGCTGATGGCCACACGACCCGTCGCACGGTTTAGCCCTTATGGGACTGGGTTTTTGACCCGAGTTGGTTGGTTCGGGACGTGTGAAAAATGGGTCTAATATTTCAATAATTGGGCTTTGGGCTATTTTAATTATTCGGATAGGTCAAAATGATGATGACCCGGGTTTAAAATAAGCCCAAATTGGTACTTATAGGCATTTGTAAGGTTTTAAAAACAACGTTTAGTCATTGATAATAAGTCGAATCTTCTATTCCCTATAGGTTAGGGAGAATGACACTAGAAGAGTTTCATCTTTAATATCTAAATGTGTTCGCAAGTCGAAGAGAGTATTGATTGGACATCATTACTGGATAGAGACTTGTATGATATAAGTTTTGACAGGGAAGTGTCAGTCGAACACTATGAGTATGTTAGTGGGAAATTGTGTCATAGACGCATTAGTGGGACTGAAGAGCTTGAACTTGACATGCATCAGTTCTGTCACATGGGTTTTTCACTCTATGACACTCAATGATAGAACTAATAAGTTGTGATAGGTACGCGTGAACCTTAGACCTGAGTAATCACGTTGAAGGTGCACTTGTGACATCAAGTCTTTCATTAGAGTAGTTTGATCCAATTCACCCGTCGGTGTGGTCGACCTCGAAGTGCGGCTTGATGGGCAAGTAGCAGTCACAACTGATTAGCAAAATGGAATTTATTCTCTCATTAGTGAATGAGCAGAATATCCTATGTCGTCATGAATAATTGAGGTCAAAAGACTTTGGCCAAAGCAATGGAGATGCTCATGTTGGACATAAGAGTATACTCAATGACCTCAATCCATTATGAGCTAAGCATATGGTTAAGTCCTGTGAGTTGGACTAAGCCATGACTATACTTAACTGAGATATAAGAATAAAAGGTTTATACTCGTACGATACTCAGAGCATGAAAGGTTGTGAATGATTCTATTCATTCGCTCTCAATTATGATACGATGTGGGCCATGCGACTGGCTAGGCGTTACCTACATCCTTTAGGTTTCCTCCCATTGGCCTTTGAGATGATCCTAAAGAGCCTCGCTTAAAGGAATTGCAAAGGAAAAATTATGGTGTGAGACTAGAGATATTTTTGCTATTTGATATCATAGTTAATTAATGAATTAAATAATTAGATGATCTTATTAATTAATTGTGTTAATATGTCAATTAAATTCTTTAAGGAATTTATTATAAAATTAACTTGGATCAATTAGTTATTTAATAATTTATTTATTGGATAAATAATATTAATTTAATTAAAACCATATACATGGACTAATCCCGAGGACATGAAAGCGCCCAAGTGGGCCTCCATTATGGATGCCTAGGCGTTAGTAATTTAGGCTTGATTATTTTCTTGTGTAGTATAAATACTACTTAATGGAAATAATCAACCCTGGCCTCACTAATTATCTTTCTCTCCAAGTCAGAAAAAGTCCACCTCTCTCTCTCTCTAGCCGTCCAAGGGAAAGAAAAGAAAGGGATTTTTCGCTCCCAATTCCGGCGTGGTGATTTAGACGCAGTGGCTGATTTGCTACTTGGAAAAAGATGTAGAAGCTGGCTCCAAAAATTTAATACCTCGAAGAAAGGTACACGTTTCTAATCATGACATGCATAAAATTTTATCACACTGTGATTTTGTATGTCATAACCCAATAGTGGTGTTAGAACCAATCTCTGATTTTCTTATGTAGTCAAAAACATGTTTTTACGTGTTTTTTGTGTTTTGGAAGCATGCTAAATATGTAGTAATATTTGTGGTTTAAAGTTTTATTTTTGTGCTTTTTTTTTGGATATTATTGCATGATAATATGGTGAGATGAGAAAATCAAATTGTGTTAAAAAGCGTGGCTGAATAGCCCCGAACCGTGCGCGAGGCAACCCAACATACGCACAGCCCAGGCGCCCGTTGTACGCATTCTACGCGCACAATTGGCGGCCGAAGGCCACCTGACATCTGCGTAGGAGGCGTTCTTTTGGTTGCGCGTGTGGGTTTTGCACTGGGCTGACAGCTACACGACCCGTCGCACGGCTTGGCCCTTATGGGACTGGGTTTTTGACCCGGGTTGGTTGGGTCGGGTCGTGTGAAAACTGGGTCTAATATTTCAATAATTAGGTTTTGTGCGATTTTAATTATTCTTATAGGTCAAAAGGATGATGACTGACACGCTAGAACCTAACGCGATTTATAGCAAGTGCACTAGTTGTGTGTAGTAATAAATGGACAAAAAGTCCGGGTTGTCGAACCTCAAGGACTTGAATTTTAGTTTTAGACTTCTTAAAAAAACGTTAAAGTAAAGATTAGAGTAGCATAGATGTGTAGAAAGTGAGAGTAAAGGTAAACAACAGATTTAAACTTTAATGGTTAAAGACGACTACGACACATGCGAAGGCTCAATTTGACACAATATCTTAATAATGTAAGTTGTTGAATCATTAGACCTATATTGCTATGGTGGAAAAAACCTTTTATAATTACTACCCGATGTCTCGGCGATAATAATAGTATGACTAATTGATGGTTCCCAAAATATTTCTATCCGAGAATCTAAGCAATAATCATGCATTTAAGTTCTAGAATTTCCCCAGATTAATCCGGCTAACTGCATCTGGGAATCTATACCGTTTGTCACTTAACAGGCAATTCCTTATTGTTTACGGATTATGTGGTGAATCTCATACACCCTAGATCAATTTTCTCTCGAAACATTCACCTAGGCAATTTATCGAACACGTGGTGATCAAGCACATGTACGTAGAACAAGAACATACTCACGACACATATCAATACATGAATTGATTCAACAACTAACTATTATATAGATACTAAACAAATAAGCCTTCACATGGCCTTAGTCTTATGGATTTAGCTCATAATAAACAATGCAAGAAAATGTGAGAAAAACATGTAATTGTTCATGATTAAAGATGAAATGAAAGCAATAAATCACTCCCTAGAACACTTCATTGATGAGAAAATCAAGTTCTAAGCTTCGATCCCTTGCTAATACTCCTTCTTGGTCTTCTAAATATGTTAAATCAAGTGAGTTTTTGTCTTCAAAGGTAGACTCCAAGTTTTTCCCTAGCTGCTGGACTTCAAGTTGTATTTATAGGGGTTCAAAACAGGGTATCGACGCCCGAGCGAGCCGAACATCATGCACAGGCGTGACAGAGGTGGTGCGTCACGCCCAGGCGTGAAAAAGGTCACGTACGGGCGTGCATCTAGTCACGTACGGGCGTGACAGTGAGAATCAACCATTTTCTTGTATTTCGGCGCAGAAATCTTGTTTCCTTCATAACCTTTTCCACAGACCTCCAATTTAGATGATTCAAGTTTCCAGGTGAAGCTAACACAGAGATCTACAACTTTGTAGAAGGATACCTTCTCCAATTCGGTCTTGAAATGTACATAAATAGCGCTCAACCGTGGTTAGTGATGCAGAAACGGCGCCCAGGCGTGGGAGTGCGAAGCAACTTGGCCTAAACTTGTTTCATACGTCGTTTTTCGGCCCGTTCTTCGATTGTATCAAACTAAAACCTGTAATCACTTATCGCACATATTAAACACACAAATTAAATGAATCAAGGGATAAATGAATCTAAAACATAAACTAAAGGGGCTTAAAAACACGTTCCAATGACTCTTATCAACACCCACTTATCAATTGATCACCCTCGAGCGATAAAACCTTACGAAATAGAAATCCACCATCAATCAAAATGGGAGAAATAAAAAGAAATGACTATCTCACTGTCGTGGAGTAAACGATTGCACTTAGCTCGTGCAATAAGCCTTTAAATCTTTGAGTTACCTCAAAGGGCGAGTTATAGTCTTGTGAAAGTTTGCATACGATATACCTAATAAATCGAAGAATGTTAAGCTCAAACCAACCAAGACAATTTGTAATAAGAACTCTGATGAAATGACACGAATCAAGTGACAATTAAGCTCAACAATATGTACACAAATAAAGACAATGCTCATTCAACACCTAGAATTGAACCAATTTCCAAAGGGTGTAGTGGGATAAGATCTAGGGCATAATGATCGAAAGGCATCCCGACCATGCTCAGAAACATTCCCCATATGTACCGACTTTTGATAGATCATAAAGCTCATCAAATCATAGGCAACTTTTAAGGTTAAATTGTGCCCACTTTCATTCACTTTACATTAACATTAACACCTCTTTGAAATGAACAGATTTCATAACAAGATAAGACCTCGTGCAATGTTCTATTCCTTTAGATCTTCTTTGCCACCCATGTAGCGGGTTTTGGGTCAACAACTCCCAAGCCAGAGGGTTTTAGGGTGCTAAGTGTTAAGAAACTCCAACGAACTTAATCACCCGAGTGGCAAAGGCCACAGAATAGAACGAGATCTTTAATTCAACTTAATCCCGATTGGCTTGAGCAAAAGCTCAAATTTGCTCAACGAGTATAGTATATAGGCCATGCTGCTTTGATGACCTCCAATACTCGTTAGCTTGACCCAAATTTTTGAGGTCATTCCATTCTTTTCTCAATCATTCTTTCAATTAACACAATTATGAACCCCTAAGCAACTAATCATCTCAAAACAACATGAAAAATCTAAGTTAATATGTCCGGGGGTGCTCCTCACATGTCTCGGGATGGGGAACCCTTTTCAATCCCTCTACCGTCGACTTATGTGCAACGTGTATCATCTAAGGAAGATTAATCCTCAACTAAAGTTCAAATAAGCAAAATCAAGATGTGTATTTTCACATTTTAGACCATTAATAGAAATATACAAGATATCATGCCATTATCTCGAATTCTCAAGTCTAATTGCATCAATTGGCGAGCTAACATACAAGAAATTTTTTTTGTTATGCTTAATATTTCACAGAAATTAGAACAAAACACTTGCAATAGCAACAACTTCCCCACACTCGGACGAAACATTAGATTATATACATAACCCAATCCCACCCCCACACTTAAAAATCAACATTATCCCCAATATGTTGAGAATTAAACAAGGGAAGAACACATAACCATGTGCAATGTAGAAAAGCAAACCCGATGCCTCATCTATAATCCAGTCCAAGAAGAGTCAACAATGCGCCAATGCAAATCCAACAGCTACTTTGAGAAAAATTTGTGTAACCCGACATGAAAAGAGGCCCAAACCCAAGGGAGCATTGGATTCACTGTTCACGGTAGAGAAGCGGTTGCTACACGGCTGAAATCGGCGATTTTCGGCCAGAAATCGGAGCTCCAACGGCGGTGGTCGGCGGAAATGGGACGAGAAGTCACGGATTTGTGAATTAGAGGAGAAGAGTGAGGGATTTGGACCGAGTTGATCGAGAAGACCTAATTTTAAAGGGGGTCATGCCTGTGCGTGCATTTACTCACCCCTGTGCGTGCCTTTGATCATGCCTGTGCGTTTCTTTTATCACGCCTGTGCGTGACGGACAGAAGCTACGTGATTCTTGGACTCCACGGTGCCTGTACGTGGTTCAAATGGCGCAGGGGCGTGAGTGGATCCACGCCTGGGCGTTCCTTTTATCACGCCTGTGCGTGATCGGCAGTTTAACTTCAGTCTATTTACTGCAAAAATTCGCAAGGAAAACAAATCAAATGCGAACGAACAATGAGGAAATAAACAAACACAACACACACTAAACTAAAGAAACAAAAATACCAAACAGACAAAAGCTCGGGTTGCCTCCCAACAAGCGCTCTTTTATAGTCAATAACTTGACTGCTCTACTCTTTGAGGTTTAAACGGGTGGCCCATTTAGCACGACAATATCATTGTCATTTCTCTCTCTATCCTCTGGTTACACACCTATCTTTGTTGCCAACTTGAAACTTGAACCCCTTCTTCCATGTATTACCCGAGTGGCATCGTTCGGACCAAATAGATTTATAGTGTAAAGCTTCCTCCACTTACATTGAGGTTTTTCATGTTTATCAATTTCACGAACACCTTGACATGGTTTAATGTCTTTCATACATGTATCTTCTCTTCTCACCTTGTCCACTTTTTTATTAGGAGTGTCCTCATCCAACTTGCGAGCACCTTTAGTCTTGCCATTCTGACACTTCTCATCACTCAAATGGTTAAGAGCATCGACATTTAAACAAGTATGATTATCCGTAGATTGTTTCTTGTTATCATAAACATCGAATATAACTTTTTCCTCTCCTACCTTCAATGTCAACTTACCCTTGTCGATGTTGAGTTTGGCCTTACCAGTGGCTAGGAAAGGTCTTCCTAGGATCAGAGGAAAATCAGTATCTCCATCCATGTCGAGAACCACAAAGTCCACCGAAAAGTAAAACTTGTTGACTTGCACGATCACGTCCTCTAGGATTCCTCTTGGGTGTTTTATCGATTGATCTACAAGTCGAAGGCTCATCGAAGTTGGTTTCAGATTTTCCAAACCCAATGTTTGGAACAACGAGTAAGGAAGAAGATTTATGCTGGCGCCCGAATCACATAGCACTTGGTCGAAATTGAGTTTCCCAATTGTGCAAGGAATTGTGATGATCCCCGGATCCTTGAGTTTCTTTGGCAACTTGTTCGACACTATTGCTGAACATGCTTCAGTCAAGCACACCGTTTCATTGACTTCCCACTTCTGCTTATTGGTGAGAATATCTTTGAAGAACTTCACATAGTTTGGCACTTGTAAAATGGCGTCAAGGAAAGGGATGTTGATCCGAACCTCACGAAGAATAGCCAAAATCCTAAGGAAGCTTGGATCCATCTTCTCCTTCTTCTTTTTATGTGCCATTGGGAAAGGAAGACGGATCTCGATAGGTGGAGCGGGTGTCGGAGAAGAAGAATCAGGACTGGGCAAAGTAGGAGACGGTGCTGGGCATGATCAATAGGGCGCTCAGGTGTGGTAGGCAGTGGCAAATCATCCTTCAACTGTTTTCCACTCCTTAAATTAATTGCATGGCATTGCTCTTTGGGATTTTTCTCCGTGTCACTCGGTCGGGTTCCTGGGGCTCTTCCACTTACCGCGGTTGACAATTGTCCCATTCGCGTATCCATACTTTTCATTGCCATATGCATGTCTTTCATCATGTTTCGGAGTTCATTAAAAGATTCATCCGACTTCTTAATGTGTGCATCGAGACGTTCCTTAGTCGTAGGAGGCCTAAATTAGCCTTGTGTATGGAAGTTACTTGGCCTTGGAGCTTGGTTGTTGAATGGAGGCCTCGATGCTTGATAGATACCAGTATTTTGTGCCGGATTAGGCCTCTTTGGAAATTTTTTAGGTATATAGAAGTTCACTCGAGGTCTGTTAGCATTTCCAACATAGTTCACATCCCCGACGACTAAATCTATAGCTTCCTCTTCTTCTTTTTCTTGGACACTAGCAATCTTTTTAGTAGAACTACTCTCCACATCATCTGGATAGAGCTCATCTTCCCGAGCTAATTGTTCAATCTTGTTCCATACACTATGACCATCCAAACAGAGAAGGTCACCACCCGCACCTGCATTAAGCCTATTTCTAATGCGAGAGCATACTCCATCGTAGAAGTGTAACACTTGCTCATTCATCTCAAAGTTGTGATCCGGACATTTTCGGAGCATGCCCTTATATCTAGCCCATGTCTCAGCTAAGGACACATTATTCCTTTGCCTAAACACTTTGATGTTGCTACGGAGCTCGTTGATCCTTGAAGGTGGAAATAATTTGTTCAAAAAGGCATCCACTAGCTCTCCCCAAGTCGTGATGGATTGAGGTGGTAAAGACTTATACCATGTGATCGCCTTGTCCTTGAGCGAGAAGTGAAATATCCTTAGACGGATTGCATCTAGATCCCTTGGATGAAATTGGATGGTTACAAGGGCGTCATCTAAAGTTTCCAAGTGTGCGTGAGGTGATTCAAGATGCTCGCCAAAGAATGCCTCGCCTTGCACAATATTAAATATATGGGATGGGATATGATAATTCGGTGCATAAAAATTTGGCAGGACCACAAGACCAGGTATAATGTGGACCCTCGGTGGTAAACTACTCCGGACCGACGGAAGTGGCTGTGCTGGTTGTGGTTGCATAGCTTGGACAAGTCCTTGTAGCCATTCTCTATTCTCTTGTAAATTCATGTCCGGAAATTGCCCATTCAGATTGCAATTTAAATCCTCTGCCATAGCTCGAGTTCGTCGACTAGTGTGAAGAATTCGTTCGATTTCGGGCTCGAAGTCAAATAAAGGTGTGTTAGAAGAACGGGTCATACACCGAGATGAATCTACAAACTGAACCAAAGAACAAAAATTTAGACTAAACAAAGAATAAGAAAGCAAGAAATAAACAACAAACGAAGAATTAAGAAAATGTAGATGAGAATAAAAACTAAAAATAAACAAGTCCCCGGCAACGGCGCCAAAAACTTGACACGCTAGAACCTAACGCGATTTATAGCAAGTGCACTAGTCCTGTGTAGTAATAAATGGACAAAAAGTCCGGGTTGTCGAACCTCAAGGACTTGAATTTTAGTTTTAGACTTCTTAAAAAAACGTTAGAGTAAAGATTAGAGTAGCACAGATGTGTAGAAAGTGAGAGTAAAGGTAAACAACAGATTTAAACTTTAATGGATAAAGACAACTACGGCACATGCGAAGGCTCAATTTGACACAATATCTTAATAATGTAAGTTGTTGAATCATTAGACCTATATTGCTATGGTGGAAAAAACCTTTTATAATTACTACCCGATGTCTCGGCGATAATAATCCTATGAGTATTTGATGGTTCCCAAAATATTTCTTTCCGAGAATCTAACCAATAATCATGCGTTTAAGTTTTAGAATTTCCCCGGATTAATCCGGCTAACTGCATCCGGGAATCTCTATCGTTTGTCACTTAACGAGCAATTCCTTATTGTTTACGGATTACGTGGTGAATCT
The DNA here is from genome assembly GCA_019426215.1 of Buddleja alternifolia. NCBI lineage: Eukaryota > Viridiplantae > Streptophyta > Magnoliopsida > Lamiales > Scrophulariaceae > Buddleja > Buddleja alternifolia. Next base: position 55,029 of record WHWC01000326.1, on the reverse strand, counting down.
CATGCACCCTAGATCAATTTTCTCTCGAAACATTCACCAAGGCAATCTATCGAACACGTGGTAATCAAGCACATATACGTAGAACAAGAACATACTCACGACACATATAAATACATGAATTGATTCAACAACTAACTATTATATAGATACTTCACAAATATGCCTTCACATGCCTTAGTATTATGAATTTAGCTCGTAATAAACAATACAAGAAAATATGAGAAAAACATGTAATTGTTCATGATTAAAGATGAAATGAAAGCAATAAATCACTCACTAGTACACTTGATTGATGAGAAAATCAAGTTCTAAGCTTCAATCCCTTGCTAATACTCCTTCTTGCTCTTCTAAATATGTTAAATCATGTGAGTTTTTGTCTTCAAAGGTAGCCTCCAAGTTTTTCCCTAGCTGCTGGACTTCAAGTTGCATTTATAGGGGTTCAAAACAGGGTATCGACGCCCAGGCGAGCCGAACATCATGCACAGGCGTGACAGAGGTGGTGGGTCATGTCCAGGCATGCGTTTTCTCATGTACAGGCATGACAAAGGTCACGTACGGGCGTGCATGAAGTCACGTACGGGCGTGATAGACAGAATCAACCGTTTTCCTGTATTTCGGTGCAGAAATATTGTTTCCTTCATAACCTTTTCCACAGACCTCTGATTTGGATGATTCAAATTTCCACGTGAAGATAAAACAGAGATCTACAACTTTGTAGAAGAAAACTTTCTCCAATTCGGTTTTCAAATGTACATAAATAGTTCTCAACCATGGTAAGTGAAGAAACGACGCCCAGGCGTGGGAGTGCGAAGCAACTTGGCCTAAACTTGTTTTATACGTCGTTTTTCCGCCCGTTCTTCGATTGTATCAAACTAAAACCTGTAATCACTTATCGTAAATATTAAACACACAAATGAAATGAATCAAGTGATAAATGAATCTAAAACATAAACTAAAGGGGCTTAAAAACATGTTTAGATGACTCTTATCAATGACCCAGGTTTAAAATAAGCCCAAATTGGTTTTATTAAAAGATTTGATATTCGATAATTTAGTTTTAAGTCAGCCGATGAAATGGTGATGTATGTTTGATGAAATCGAGCCCAATTAGTATTTATTGAATTTTAATTATTTGAATAAAAGATTAATTAATTATTCTTTGAGGATTTTAATTAATTTATTTATTTAAATAATAAATTCTCACTAGAAGGGTTTTTATTATGAATATGAATAAAATTTGGAATTTTATGAGAAAATTAATTAGTTGGACTAACAAAATGTAATCTTAATCACCAACATAATTGCTTTATTTTTCGCGAGCATGTATCATGTGATGGTGACATTATTCGTGGGCTTAGGTTTCTTTTATGGATGTATTTCTTTTTTGGGGCCTTTTTTTAGCCCATTTTTTGTTCTTAGAATTTATGTATAGGATGTTATCATTCTTATGTAATAGATAGAATTAAAATAGGTCTGGAAGAAGAAGTCGATCCAAAAGGAAAGGTGCTTGGAGCCTAAGAAGAATAATTTAGATTTTTCCTTTTCTTTTTGATGGCCCATTGGCTTGGGCCCTCCAGAGAAAGCTGATGAATAAATGTGATGCTTTCATTAGCTTTTTGATGCATGTTTCATTCGATGTATGTTGCATGTATAATCATATCATGCACTATAAAAATTGATAATGTGCAAAGTGAGACATTGATATATGTTTAGAACATAATTCTCCCAAATCAAAACAATAGTAGTTAGCAAAGGGCGCTAGACGTCCTTTCCCTCCACTAAACTTAATGAGATTAAGAATTGAGTCTAATATATGGCATCGTCCCAGTTAGTGGGGGTCATGTAGTTAGATTTAATTCTAAAATTTCATAAAGTGCATTGGATGCCTTAATCGAAATATATTTCATGCCATATATCGTTAAAGGGTTGCGGGGTGAAATTCAAATGTAAGATTAAAAGCTGTTAGTGGGAATGAACTTAGATAATCCACAATTCTATAAATCATTAAAGGGTTACAGTTTTGGTCGATTATGGGAAAAGAAGATTGGACCGTCTATTGGATAGATTTATGTTAGACATTAATTAAATAGTGGACTATATATCGTTAAACGATTACCATCCGCTATATTGATTAAAGAAATCAATCTCCACTACTAAGTAATGAACAATGATCACTTTTGATTTTCACAATGGGAGTGTGAATCTCAAAAAATGTAATGGGAGCCAAGTCATGAATCGAAGTCCTTGATTTTACTTGGTTATAGCATGAATTACAATCATCTAATCAAGTCTGGTTTATTTTCTGCAGTTATTCATTATTTTATCTCTCTCAATCAAAAATTACTGTCAACTCACTTTCTGTTTTACTGGAAAAGAACATCCTTACTGGACCCAACTACGTGGACTGGCTAAGGAACTTGAGGACTGTCCTGAACAAGGAGTCTTTGGGATATTTGTTGGGCATAGACATCCCTGCTCCACCACCCAAAACACGTGCTAATGAGGAAGAAGTCCAGACTCATGAAAAATGGGTAAGGGACGACGTCCAAGTGTGTGGGTACATGCTAGTCTCAATAACAAATGAGTTTCAGAGATCCCACGAGAAGATGACCATTGCGAGGGTTATCTTGGCACACGTGGTCGAGCTCTTTGGTGAGCTCAAAGAAAGTCTTGACTGGACATCAGGAACAGATAAGACAAGTATGACATAAGCTTTTACATGGAAGTGCTAGTCAAACACTAAGTGGTAGTGGGAGCTTATATCATAGACATGTAAATTTGACTGATATGTTCGAACATGACTCGTATCGGTTCTGTCACATGGGTTTAACTCAATGAAAGTCATTGATAGAACTGATATATTGTGATAGGTACGCGTGAACCTTAGACTTGAGAAATCACGTTGAAGATACACTTCTAATATCAAGTTTGTCATTAGAGTAGTTAGACTCAATGCACACAATGGTGGAGTCAAACTTGAAGTGCAAGTTGATAGACATGTAGCAGTCTTAACTGATTTGGAAAATTGAGATTTATTCTCTCATAAGTGAATGATAAATTATCGCATTCCATCATGAGTGAGTGAGGTAAAAAAATGAGCAATTTCTTCTCTCAGACACGCCATTTAATTGTGGCGTTCCAGGCGGCGTCGACTGAGAGGGATTCCCATTCTCGTTCAAATATTCTCCTCCTCGATCAGATCGAAGAGTTTTAATATTTTTACCAGTTTGTTTCTCTACTTCATTTTTGAATTCCTTGAACTTATCAAAGGCTTAGGATTTGAATCTAAGAAGATATAAATAACTATACCTAGAATAATCGTCGGTAAAGGTTACGAAGTAAGAAAAGCTCCATAATGCATTGACATTGAGAGGTCCACTCACATCTATGTGAACTAACTCAAGCAAATCCTTAGCACGTTCCATTTGGCCTCCAAATGGTGACTTTGTCATTTAACCTTTCAGATAAGATTTACAAGTTGGCAGTTCCTCTTCTTCATCAAGCTCGAGGAAACTTGACAACTTGCGAATCCTACCCTTAGATGCATGACCAAGTCTAGCATGCCAGATTTGTGCATTAGGTGGATTATTAGATATATGCTTTGCTATGTTTATTGGTTCAATTGCAAGAGAATTAGTATACGGGTAAACATAAAGGTTGTTATACATACATGCTCTTATGATTAATTTAGAACCCAAAACCAATGAACAAAAACCATTATTTATATTAAAAGAAAAACCTTCCTTGTCCAAAACGAAAATAGAAATTGGGTTCTTAATAAATCTGGGGACATAATAAACATCCTTTAAAGTAAACCTACTACTGTCCTCAAGAACTAAAACGACATTTCCAACGGCCCTCGCAGTGACAGACACTCCATTAGACATTCTCAGGACCATGTCCCCTTCATCTAGCTCCCTGCTTCTAAATAGCACCTGCAAATCATTGCAAAGGTGAGTACCACAGCCGGTGTCAAACACCCAAGAAGCATGGTGAATTGATAAATTAACCTCAACAATAAACACACCTTCGTTGTGGTTTTTGAAGGTAGGAGGACGATCCTTGCTCAAGTGTTCCATCCAATGGCAATGAGGGTAATCATCCTTTGGCGTTTTGTATCCAAGTGTTCCATCTCATGGCAATGAGGGTAATCACCCTTTGGCGTTTTGTCTCCAAATGTTCTCTCCAACTCATCAATGATAACCTTGGCTAGTTTGATCTTTCCATATGTCTCAATCATGCAATCAGACATCATAGACAATATGAAACTTCGAACATAAGCCTGATCATTGATTTGCTTGGTCCAGTACTACAAAGTACGAGTACGAGTTGCAGGCTTTGGCTTAGGTGGGACTTCCCTTTGATTATGTAATCAAGACCCTTAACCCTGAGATACACATCTAAAGCCAAACGCTAATAGTAGTACTTCGAGCCATCAAACTTGTTGCGCTTAAGAATCCATAGACAGGTATAAATAATTTCCATGATATTACTGTGAAAAATGCCATAAAGCGAAAAACGATCACTAGCATTCAGTTTTAACATATATTCACATGCAATTAAGGAATTTTAAATATACATGTGTGCTCCCACTAACTTTACGAAATCCGTCACCCCAATTGACAGAAGACGGGAAACTCAACCATTTCTACTGGGCTCGAGCGTCAAATGTCCCAACCTCATTCCACGACTCGTGAGACAATGGGCTGTTACTGAGTACAACATCAAGTTCTATGAGTTTGATTTACCATGGCTGTTACTTGATCGGGTCACTTCGGTGAAGATTTTGTATGCATATGGTAGTCGTAATCAAGGTTTGTGATGACATTTTCATCTCGTATTCAATTAGGCTATGATTTGGTTCCACGGGGGTGGCTAGGTGACAACTTTATCCTTTGAAATCCTCACATTGTCAATTGAATCGAGCCTAGAGAGTTGCGTTTTGTGAAGAAAAGGAATGTGTTTTCATGCTAAGTGTATTTTGGTAAAATCACATTAGGTGTGATTGACTAACAAAATGGATGGCAAAATTTAATTAAAGATATTCGTATTAATCCATAAGTTCAATTAATTGAAAATTAATTTATAAGTGGAATTAAATTAATTGGATTAATTTTAGTTGGATTAATGTAATTAATTAAAAGTCAATAGGATTGGACTTGGATTTAATTAATTACACATGAGTAAGATGGAACAAAGTCCGCAAGACCATTCCAATAAAGCCTTGCGACCGCCCCCTCTTAATATACCTCAGGGCTTTTGTTTACTTGGTATAACAAGTTAGTCAGTGTAAAATCGCGGTAGTGTATGTGAGCTTTAGACCTGAGGATTCACAAAAATTAGGCTTCTTACACTGAACGAGTTATTAGAGTAGTTAGATCCATTTCACCCTTTGGTGGGATCAACCTCGAAGTGCGGTTCAGAAGGACAAGTCGCAATTTTTCGGTGATTGCCAATAGGGGATTCACTGTCTCGGGTACTAATATGTTAATTGATGATATGATTAATTAACAAAATTAATTTCTTGGAAAAAATAATAATATGTTAATTGATGCATTTATTTAATTAATTATTGGATAAATTAATTAAACAAGAATTGAATTAATTAAAATTGAAACCACGAGGTGCACTAGCCCGAAGGCTAGTGCACGATTAACATGGGCGTCCTATATAGATGCCCTAGCCCTAGGTTCAAAGTGGTTTGCAACTCTAAAGTTGTGTATTTATATACAACTTATAAGGAGTCAAAAACCCTAGCCTCCTTTTTCATAGAGAAAAGGAAAGAACTCAGTCAAAAACTCTATCCCCTTTTCCTCTTCCTCTCTCTTAGCCGTGCACTACACTTTGCTATGTTTATTGGTTGAATTTCAAGAGAATTAGTATACGGTTTGGTTGAATTTCAAAAGAATTAGTATACGGGTAAACACAAAGGTTGTTATACATACATGCTCTTATGATTAATTTAGAACACAAAAATAATGAACAAAAACCATTATTTATATTAAAAGAAAAACCTTCCTTGTCCAAAAGAAAAATAGAAATTAGGTTCTTAATAAATCTGGGGACATAATAAACATCCTTTAAAGTAAACCTACTACTATCCTCAAGAACTAAAACGACATCCCAACGGCCTTCGCAGCGACAGACACTTCATTAGATATTCTCAGGACCATGTTCCTTCATCTAGCTCTCAGCTTCTAAACAGCACCTGCAAATCATTGCAAAGGTGAGTACCACAGTCGGTGTCAAACACCCAAGAAGCATGGTTAGTTGAAAAATTAACCTCAACAATAAACACAACTTCGTTGTGGTTTTTGAACGCAGCAGGACAATCCTTGCACAAGTGTTCCATCCCATGGCAATTAGGGCAATCACCCTTTGGTGTTTTGTATCCAAGTGTTCCAGCTCATGGCAATGAGGGCAATCACCCTTTGGAGTTTTGTCTCCAAGAGTTCTCTCCAACTCCTCAATGATAACCTTGGCTAGTTTGATCTTTCCATATGTCTCAATCATGCGCTCAGACATCATAGACAATACGAAACTTCGAACATAAGCCTCATCATTGATTTGCTTTGTCCAGTACTCCAAAGTATGAATACGAGTTGCAGGCTTAGGCTTAGGTGGGACTTCCCTTTGATTATGTAATCAAGACCCTTAACCCTGAGATACACGTCTAAAGCCAAACGCCAATAGGTGTACTTCGAGCCATCAAACTTGTTGCGTTTGAGAATCCATAGACAAGTATAAATGATTTCCATGATATTACTGTGTAAAGTGCCATAAAGCGAAAAACGATCACTAGCATTCAGTTCTAACATATATTCACATGCAATTATGGAATTTTAAATATACATGTGTGCTCCCACTAACTTTACGAAATCTGTCACCCCAATTGACAGAAGACGGGAAACTCAGCTATTTCTCGTGGGCTCGAGCATCAAATGTCCCAACCTCATTCCACGACTCTGTTGGGTTGACTCATTCCCTCGGATGGCTCGTGGCAGCGGAAGTTAAAATTTTACATGAGTAAACGTACAACCACCCGAAAATAGGAATATGGGTTGGTTCGATCGAATTTACAGGGAGGTAAACGAAATTATACCTTTCGAAAATTTCGTTATCACCTCGAGCTTTGGATCACAGCAACCCTGTGGTGCAAATCCACACAATTTCCCTTGGGTGAGAAATTGCCCGTCGTCTTTTCGTATCTTTCGATTTAGAGTGCTCCAAGCATCGCACCTCTAAGATGTATCCACACCTCGTTCAAGTCACCAATTGTTTTGCCTTGCGTGCTAGACAACAAAACAATTCTAAGCTTGCCTTAGGCTTGAATATGTGAAGGGTAGGAATATTTCTAAGTCGTTTAATTCAACACATGAATAGAACGACGTCGTGTTGGAAAGAAGGAGAAAAGGTGGCCGATTTTTAGTGGCTTGGAGGGGGCGAAAATTTCAGATTTCAAGCATTATTATTTAGTCTTCATTATCTCTTATTTATAGGTGAAGGTTACCTAGAGTCCAATTAGGAAAAGGAAACTTCCTTTCTCCTAAACTCTCTAGTAATCTTTATCCTATGAAGACTTGGAGAAGGGGAAAACTCTTTTCCTCCTCCACCATATTAAAAATCGCCCCCCTCCCTTATTTCAAGACATAAAATCGGTCAACACCATTAATTGGACTCTAGGATTTAATTTTGACTTCTTAATTTAATTATAGGCTCAACCCATTAATTAAATACAAGTCTAATTAAATCCAACCAATTTAATTTCCAACATATTATTTATTTAACTTGGGCTTTACCCAATTAAATAAAATACTTGGACTCTACTAGGTCCATTAATTTAATTAATTCTACAAGATTAATTAAAAGAGTAAAATTAATTGAATCCTTCAATTAATTTATATTCCATATTAGGAAAGTACTACACTTTCCTAATTCCTTCAATTTCCTCAAAATTGATTAATCACATTTTATTCAAACAGTGACTCTCTCGAGTAAGTGTGTGACCCCTTAGGCTCGTTTCTATCTAGTAGTAAGTACACCTTCCCACAGTGCTAGTGTATCTTCCTAAAATGGAAAGTACTAGATTAAATCAATCCTTTGATTTAATCAAGCCTCGAATTAGTCACCAAGCTAATTCTCGGCACTTACAAATCGTGGTTGCCCACCTAGCATAGGGTCCCGAAGACCTAGATAAAACGAAAGTAAAGATACGCCTTTTGCGATCTTGATCCTCGCATAAGTAAGATCCCTCTACCTAATCTCCTGATTGAATCTAGAGCAGTGGCTTAGGTCGAAGCTCTATTAATTCAATCCTATGTTTCCCATGTTATGTGAAATCGACTTCGACTATCTAAACGAGGAAATCCTACGCCTCTTTAGATATCATACTTCGGCCGAAGATTCCTTAAGTCGATTCACTATGTAACCATAGGAGATTAACCGACAGGCTAATGTCAGAGATAGATTCCTCTCGATTCTCACGTGCCTTACCACGTAAGACGCATATGTCTGAGTTTGCCCATATTCGATCATCTAGAGTGATCATGTAACAAATCAAGAACACATGCGGTTACGCATAAGACATCCAATGGAATCTTAGGTCCATAAGGATTACTCTTATACTACAAGACCACTGGAAGTTCCACATTCGACTGGGAATCCATTTTAGAAACTTCCATGGGGTTGTTCAGTTCGCCCATCACCAGAATGGCAACCCTCATATATGCATTGGCTTTCACCGTGCCAGTATCTATGGAACGAGATACACTTCTCCCAGAGTATGCATCATATGAGCAAGTATTTCGGGTTGCATCGATATCCCTTTATCTCGATGAACCCTTTTACGACTTGGAACATTTGTTTAAAGATCACAGCCTTCGAGACATATTCCATCATTGCCACACCCAATGTGCAATGATGTCCCATAGCTATGTGTGATCCTTCGGGACTTTATTCTAAGCCAAAGTAAAAACTAATTTAAGAATAAAGACATGCCACACTTATAAAAGAGATTGACTTTATTTATAAGAAAACGATTGTTCAACTCTAAAGTTACTATTACATAGTATGGCGCCCAATAATTGATGCGCCGGGCACTAACTCTAACAATCTCCCACTTGCCCTAGCGCCAATTGCCCATGTACTTAAGGCCCATTCTTCCCAGATGTCTTTCAAATACTTTTTGGCTAAGGGGTTTGGTGAGTGGGTCCGCTATGTTGTCCGCTGTGTCTACGCGCTCCATTCGCACGTCTCCTCTTCCAATGATTTCTCGTATCAATCGGAATTTCCTCAGAACATGTTTGGATTTTTGATGAGACCTTGGCTCTTTTGCTTGCGCAATAGCCCCGTTGTTATCACAGTAGACCGTTACTGGATCCCCAACGGATGGAACGACACCCAATTCTTGGATGAAGTTCCTCATCCAAACAGCTTCTTTTGCAGCCTCATTTGCTGCAATGAATTCTGCTTCAGTGGTGGAGTCGGCTATGATTGCTTGCTTGGAACTCTTCCAGCTAACCGCTCTGCCATTAAGCAGAAATACAAACCCAGAGACCGACTTCGAGTCATCCTTGTCGGATTGGAAACTCGAATCAGTAAACCCCTCTAACTCCAATTCTCCTCGTCCGTATATCAAGAACAACTCCTTAGTTCTCCTTAGATACTTAAGTATTGTTTTCACCGAACTCCAGTGTGCCATGCCTGGATTCGCTTGATATCGACTGCACGCACTCAATGCATAGGCTACATCGGGTCTTGTGCATATCATCGCATACATGATACTACCTATCGCAGAAGCATAGGGAGTTTTGGACATTTTCACTCTTTCCTCCTCAGTCTTTGGGCACATAGACTTGGAAAGTGTGATACCATGTCCTATTGGCAAGAATCCCTTCTTGGACTCTTCCATCTCAAATCTTTTGAGTACGCGATCGATATATGCAGATTGGGAGAGGCCTAGCATCCTACTCGATCTATCTCTATAGATCTACATACCGAGTATGTAGGACGCCTCTCCCATATCTTTCATGGAGAATTTATTAGAGAGCCACACTTTAGTCGACTGCATCATTCCTACATCATTTCCAATTAGTAGGATGTCATCGGCGTAAAGTATGATGAACGTGACTGCGCTCCCACTGAATTTCTTATACACACATGCCTCTTCAACGTTTTGAATGCATCCATACTCTTGTATAGCAGTGTCAAAACGTTTGTTCCAACTTCGAGAAGCTTGTTTAAGTCCATAGATGGACCTCTGGAGTTTACACACTTTGTGTTCGCTCCCTTTGGATGTAAAGCCCTCTGGTTGTTGCATGTAAATATCTTCCTCAATTTCTCCATTGAGGAATGCAGTCTTTACATCCATCTGCCATATTTCATAATCAAAATATGCAGATATAGCAAGCATAATCCTAATGGACTTCAGCATAGCCACTGGCGAGAAGGTTTCCTCATAGTCAATTCCTTGTCTTTGAGAGAATCCTTTTGCCACGAGGCGAGCCTTATAGGTTACTACCTCTCCATCGACTCCAAGCTTTCGCTTGTAGACCCACTTACAGCCAATGGGCTTCATGCCCTCAGGTGGGTCAACCAAGGTCCAAACCTTGTTGGAGTACATGGAGTCCATTTCGGATGTCATGGCCTCTAGCCATTTTCTCGAATCAATGTCGGACATTGCACTCTTAAAACTCTTCGGATCAGAGTCTAGAGGAGGATCTTGAGTACCCTCCTCTTGCAATAGGCCTAGCCATCTTTCAGGCTCCTTTGGGATCCTCGTTGATCTCCTCAAAGGTTGTGTGTTTTCGGTGGGTGCCACTGATGTAGCCTCGTTGGTGTCGGGTGGGTTAATTTGCATCTCTTGACATGATCCATTCTCATGGACCTCATCAAGTTCTACAACCTCACCTTTTCTATCTAGAAGGTGACCCCTCTCTAAGAAATTGGCGTTTCTTGAAACAATAACCTTTTGTTCCGTTGGGCTGTAGAAGTAATATCCAACAGTTTCCTTTGGATATCCTACAAAATAGCACAAAGAGGACTTGGGGTCCAATTTCTCTCCCACTAATTGCTTTACATAAGCAGGACACCCCCATATTCTCAAATGATTGTATGAGGGCGTCTTTCCACACCAACTTTCGTATGGGGTATTGGGCACCGTTTTGCTAGGTGATCTATTCAACAGATAGACAGCCGTTTTAAGAGCATAGCCCCACATGGACTTAGGAACTTTAGTGAAACACATCATGGATCGAACCATATCTAGCAATGTTCGATTCCTTCGCTCGGCTACCCCGTTATGTTGAGGCGTGCCAGGCGGTGTCCACTGTGAGAGAATTCCATTCTCTCTAAGATAATCAAGAAACTCGGTAGACAAGTATTCACCTCCTCGATCCGATCGAAGAGCCTTAATACTTCTACCAAGTTGCTTCTCTACTTCATTTCTGAACTCCTTAAACTTCTCAAAGGATTCAGATTTATATCTCATAAGATATAAATAACCATACCGTGAATAATCATCAGTAAAAGTTATGAAGTAGCTTTGGCCACTTTGAGTGCCAACACTCATTGGCCCGCACACGTCCGTATGGACTAATTCCAATGGTTTTGTGGCTCGTTCCGCTTTCCCCGAAAATGGTAACTTGGTCATTTTTCCTTTAAGACATGATTCGCAACTTGTCAATTCATCTAAGTCATTTACACCTAAATGTCTTGCCAATGTTCGAATTCTTTCTTTGGAAATATGTCCCAGTCTTTCGTGCCACATTTGTGTGCTTACTTGATTATCTTGTTTACGTTTGTTACTTTGTTGAATGTTGAGATTGGAAATTATTGGGGATATTGTATACATTCCATTCTTCATTTTCGATTCCATAATAAGAGACGATTCATAAAACAAAAGCAAACTTTTATTACGAATCTCAAAACAATATCCTTCTCTATCCAAAACCGGAATCGAGATAATATTTCTTATTATTTCAGGAACAAAATAAACGGAATGTAAAACTAATTTCCTATCTCCTAACTCTAAGTAGATCGTCCCCACGGCTTTGGCAGCAACCAATGCTCCATTCCCCATCCGCAGGGTCATGTCTCCTCTACTTAGCTCCTTGGTTCTTTCCATCACCTGCAAATCATTGCAGATATGAACACCGCATCCAGTGTCAAGAACCCAAGAAGTATTGTTAACAGTAAAGTTAACTTCAACAAAGAACATACCTTGAGCCAGAGACTCTTTGCAGTTCCTTTGCCAGTGCCCAATTTTTCCACATTTATGGCACTTATCAGACTTCTCAGATTTTGGCTTCTTTACCTTCTTCACACCACCATTACCTTTCAGCTTCTTAGTCTTATTCTTCTTCTTGTTGCCCTTATTGGCTTTAGAAGATGAATTCGTAAGAAGCACCGGTTTGTCCTTCTTGATGGTGCTTTCAGCAGTTATCAACATGTTTAACAGTTCATTCATTGAAGCATTCAAGTTGTTCATGTTGAAATTGATGACGAATTGATCATATGACTTTGGGAGAGATTGAAGCACAAGATCGACACAAAGGTCTCCATCGAGTAGCACATCCAAATCATTCATCTTATGAATTAATTGGATCATCTTAAGGACGTGCTCACTCACAGATGCCCCTTCATCATCCTTGCTCTAAACAGTTGTTTTGATATAGCATATCGTTCTCTCCTAGTCCTAGTACCGTAAAGCTCTTCTAAGTGGTCGATGATATCCTTTGCCATCATCATATTTTCATGTTGCTTTTGCAACTCATTTGACATAGAAGTCATGATGATGCATCTAGCTTGGATGTTATCATCCGACCACAGCTTTGCGTACTCTCTATCCTCATCACTGCTTTCATCGTTAATCACCGGCTGTATAGCCGTCAGGATATAATCCTTCCTTTCATATTTGAAGAACGATTTTGAGGTTTCTAAGCCAGTCTGGAAAGTTTGGTCCGTTCAGTTTGTTGGTTTCAAGTATTGTATAAAGAGGATTTTTAGCCATTTTCGTTTATCTACAAAAATGCATAACAGACAATCAATAACAGATTTTCTAAATAAAGTCCTTATACAATTTGGTCTTCAATTGTACAAGTCTCCCACTATTTTTCTCAAATCATATCACCCTCTTGACATGATTCGAAGAAACGTTAGTCTCTTTAGTGGGCTTGAGATCTATTCTCACTTCATCATATGCCCCATTTTCTGAGCTAACATACGATGATTTTGAATAGTAGCCTTACCGGACCTTCTATCCTTCTAGATAGTTCTCAAGATGGTTTTTCCTCATCTCCCACATGTGCCCCATTTTCTGAGCTAACACATGAGGAACGATGTTAGGCTCGACCCAACAAATATCCCATGTATAACCATCAATTTCATTGCCCCCATTTTCTGAGCAAAGCAATGAAACCAACCGATTTCCACGGGGCACTGTAGTGCTTAGTAAACACTCACAGCCTACCTTGGATCCAATCCACCCCATTTTCTGAGCAAAAGGATTGAACCTTCAGTGGCGTTTCACATGGTGAATACTTATGATGGAAGGCATGATAATAGAATTCCATTCTTACTATCACATAAGCCTAATATTTTTCTCAGGAGGGAATTATAACATGCTTGTTGAGGGGTCTCATCAGATCTTATTATCTTGTTTTAATTATCTATCCTATGCATGCATTACATTACATAACCATCATAGACAGATAAATAAAACATCCACAAAGCGGTAAAATTGAGGATGAACCACCTCGAGCCCGAACCTAGTTTACCCACTCGAGCCAAAGTGGGTTTGGACATTCTAGAAAGTAAAAAACATACTAGACTATTACAATGGTATCGTCTCAGCATACAAGTCTTCAAGTCTTGGTTCCATCTCCTTGCTCCGTCTTCGATTACATAGAATATCAAAAAACTACTAATCTACTATACGAAAAGGAAAGAGCCAAACCGGCTATTATTTACAACTCTAGAATAATTACATACATGGAAAACCAAAACTACGACTAGGCTCGTGGTTCTTCCCCTTATCACATAATCATGCCAAGCAACAAACATATATGCGATAAAGTAAATTTTACCCATTCATCGTTCAAACTAGATTGCAAATATCATTGGGATAAGTTTGATATCGATTTCTAAAACCTTTCTTAGAAATTACAAGTCCAAAACATCATAGGTAAGGTCTTTGGGTCACCCACCTCCAGAAAGTACAAAGAAAGGAAAAAAAAAAATTTTTTTTTTTTTGCTTTCTGTTTACCACGCCTGGGCGTGGTCATGTGCGCGCCTGGGCGTGGTCATGTGCGCGCCTGGGCGTGGGTTTCCCAATGCCTGGGCACCGCATACAGCGGCTGTTGCTGTTCGCGAGTTTTCATATCAGTTTTTCGCGCGTTCGTGATTCTTTCAAGTCTCGATTAACGAATCTGAATTCTCCTAAGGTATGGGTTATATTACTTGATGATTAAACCTTTGGTTTAACCATATTGCAACACCCCACCATAGGAGATTTCACAAAACCAAATCAAAACTTCGAAATACAATCATATACCCAAATTTCAGATTTCATGATTTTTAAAACCAACGATTTTTAAATAACAAAATCGAAAAAATCAAACAACATCCCAAATCAAAATCAATCCTAGTCTAACAATGAACATATTGATTATCATGCTTTCAATTTTACAGCAAGAACGTAAAATAAACATGCATAATCACATAAAAAATTCGATCGAGCCAAACCATGGCTCTGATACCACTGTTGGGTTGACTCATTCCCTCGGGTGGCTCGTGGCAGCGGAAGTTAAAATTTTACATGAGTAAACGTACAATCAGCCGAAAACAGGAATATAGGTTGGTTCGATCGAATTTACAGGGAGGTAAACGAAATTATACCTTTCGAAAATTTCGTTATCACCTCGAGCTTTGGATCACAGCAACCCTGTGGTGCAAATCCATACAATTTCCCTTGGGTGAGAAATTGCCCGTCGTCTTTTCGTATCTTTCGATTTAGAGTGTTCCAAGCGTCGCACCTCTAAGATGTATCCACACCTCGTTCAAGTCACCAATTGTTTTGCCTTGCGTGCTAGACAACAAAACAATTCTAAGCTTGCCTTAGGCTTGAATATGTGAAGGGTAGGAATATTTCTAAGTCGTTTAATTCAACACATGAATAGAACGACGTCGTGTTGGAAAGAAAGAGAAAAGGTGGCCGATTTTTAGTGGTTTGGAGGGGGCGAAAATTTCAGATTTCAAGCATTATTATTTAGTCTTCATTATCTCTTATTTATAGGTGAAGGTTACCTAGAGTCCAATTAGGAAAAGGAAACTTCCTTTCTCCTAAACTCTCTAGTAATCTTTATCCTATGAAGACTTGGAGAAGGGGAAAACTCTTTTCCTCCTCCACCATATTAAAAATCGCCCCCCTCCCTTATTTCAAGACATAAAATCGGTCAACACCATTAATTGGACTCTAGGATTTAATTTTGACTTCTTAATTTAATTATAGGCTCAACCCATTAATTAAATACAAGTCTAATTAAATCCAACCAATTTAATTTCCAACATATTATTTATTTAACTTGGGCTTTACCCAATTAAATAAAATACTTGGACTCTACTAGGTCCATTAATTTAATTAATTCTACAAGATTAATTAAAAGAGTAAAATTAATTGAATCCTTCAATTAATTTATATTCCATATTAGGAAAGTACTACACTTTCCTAATTCCCTCAATTTCCTCAAAATTGATTAATCACATTTTATTCAAACAGTGACTCTCTCGAGTAAGTGTGTGACCCCTTAGGCTCGTTTCTATCTAGTAGTAAGTACACCTTCCCACAGTGCTAGTGTACCTTCCTAAAATGGAAAGTACTAGATTAAATCAATCCTTTGATTTAATCAAGCCTCGAATTAGTCACCAAGCTAATTCTCGGCACTTACACATCGCGGTTGCCCACCTAGCATAGGGTCCCGAAGACCTAGATAAAACGAAAGTAAATATACGCCTTTTGCGATCTTGATCCTCGCATAAGTAAGATCCCTCTACCTAATCTCCTGATTGAATCTAGAGCAGTGGCTTAGGTCGAAGCTCTATTAATTCAATCCTATGTTTCCCACGTTATGTGAAATCGACTTCGACTATCTAAACGAGGAAATCCTACGCCTCTTTAGATATCATACTTCGGCCGAAGATTCCTTAAGTCGATTCACTATGTAACCATAGGAGATTAACCGACAGGCTAATGTCAGAGATAGATTCCTCTCGATTCTCACGTGCCTTACCACGTAAGACGCATATGTCTGAGTTTGCCCATATTCGATCATCTAGGGTGATCATGTAACAAATCAAGAACACATGCGGTTACGCATAAGACATCCAATGGAATCTTAGGTCCATAAGGATTACTCTTATACTACAAGACCACTGGAAGTTCCACATTCGACTGGGAATCCATTTTAGAAACTTCCATGGGGTTGTTCAGTTCGCCCATTCACCAGAATTGCAACCCTCATATATGCATTGGCTTTCACCGTGCCAGTATCTATGGAACGAGATACACTTCTCCCAGAGTATGCATTCGGGTTGCATCGATTTCCCTTTATCTCGATGAACCCTTTTACGACTTGGAACATTTGTGTAAAGAGCACAGCCTTCGAGACATATTCCATCATTGCCACACCCAATGTGCAATGATGTCCCATAGCTATGTGTGATCCTTCGGGACTTTATTCTAAGCCAAAGTAAAAACTAATTTAAGAATAAAGACATGCCACACTTATAAAAGAGATTGACTTTATTTATAAGAAAGCGATTGTTCAACTCTAGAGTTACTATTACATAGTATGGCGCCCAATAATTGGTGCGCCGGGCACTAACTCTAACAGACTCGTGAGACAATGGGCAGTAACATTTGAATAGGCACGACGGCCCCATCCACATCCAGGTGGCTCTCGAGATGTTTGCCTCACGTTTTATGTACTTCCCTAGAATACGATGTAACCGTACAATAGTCTATGATTAAGTCCGACCCATCAAATTCATACAGCATAACAGTAGCCAGGTGGTCCCAAGACTCATGGACGACTCCGTAGCCAAACTAATACCCGTATGGACTTCTAGTATGACCACCTGTCACATAGATGGCCTAGTTGTGAGATTAGTACACTTAGCTTGCCACCATTCCACGACTCATGAGACAATGATGACAAGTCGCGCTATTCCCTCTCATATCTAATGATGGAAGGCACTGGACCTAATCAAGGGGCTTCCGGGCCCCCGATTCATCCATTTAGGGACTTAATATGGATAAAGGGGTTATTCAAAAACAAGGTCTCACACTTTTTCAATTGCTTATCTTTCTTTCGTGATTATGCAAAGATGCACAACATACATAATATAAGAAAATAAGCAATCATACATAAAGCGGTAAATGTGATCTTAGTCAAGCCAATTCCTAAACACCCCGAGCCATCAAGGTGTTGACCAATCTAATCTAAGGACCCGGACCCTACACTATGGTCTTCAAAACTCCATGAGCTTGAATGTCTCCATCTTCGTCTTGGAAAAATACGTTTGAAGAAACCTTCCCTCTCATTTACAATAAAAGAAAAACATGCCACACAGGCCTCAAATCAAAATACGACTAGTCTATGGCTCGACCCGGATCACCACATAATCACATAAACATGCTATCATGCAAATATGAATTAATATTTGACACGCTAAAAGCCAACGTGCTATGATAGCAAGTGCACTAGTCGTGTGTAGTAATAAGTGGACTAAAAGTCCGGATTGTCGAACCACGGAGACTTGAATTTTAGTTTATGATTTTAACGAAAAAAAGAACAAATATAATTAAAGTAAATTATAGGTAAAATGCATACAATAAGAACAAGATTACACAATTGATTTTACACAAAGTATAAAGGGAGACTAAGGCACATGCTAGGTTCAAATTGATCAATTATACTTATAAAGATTCTAGTTGAAGGATTACGCTTATATTGTTATGGTGAGAACTCCGAGGGTAGAGAATAACCGATGTCTCGCGTATAAACTCCTATGCTTAGATCGTGATTTCCCAAATATTCCTATCCGGAAATCTAACCACTAAACATGCATTAACGTACTAGAGTTCACTCGATTTGTATCGAACAACTTCACCCGGAAATCTTTACCTATGTCTAGGGCAATTCCTCATTAGTTACGGATCATGATGTGAATTTCTTGCACCCTAAGTCAATTTTCTCCCGAAATATTAACCTAGGCATAAGATTCTAACATATAGTGATCAAGTATATGCAAGATAGGCAAAAACACAAATTCACATCACATAACAATATAAGAACAACCTCAACAATCATCTATTATAAGCATATATCACAATTTGGCCTTACATGGCCCTAGTCTTATGAATTTAGTTCATAATGGATAATATGAAAAACATAAATGAATTAATACACATGTTCATAGACATAATTGAAATGAAAAGCTATAAAAACTCCCTCAAAAGTGAATAATGATGGATCTTGAAGTTGAGCCTTCAATCCCAAAGCTCTTTTCCTTCCTCTAGTTTTCCCCTCCAAGAGTGATGAAGAATGGTGATGAATGGTGGAGAAATCAGATTAGGGGCTGCCCCCCTCTCCTCTAAGAATCTGAAATTGATCGTGAATGATGAAGAGTATGGGTTCTCCCTCCTTTTATAGCTAAAATTCCACTAAAGTATGCATTAAGAATTCCCATTAAAGTTCCCCAATGAAAATTCCACCTAAGGTGATGCTTAAAGTTTGGCTTTTAGGATTCCAACCAGCTAAAAAATACTAAACTTTCGGCCCTTAAGAATTCCACCAAGCATAACCATGTGAAAACTTCAACAAAACACATGCATGCTGCCATTTTCTTGCTTTCCAGTGCAGTCTTAGTATTTTCCTCATAAAATTCTCCACAGATCTCCAAATTGGATGATTCAAGTCCCCATGTTCAGATAAAACATAGATCTACAACTTTCCAGAAAGACATTTCGTCCAATTCAGTCGCTAAGTATACATAAATTACGTTTCAATATGGTGGTTGTTTCTGATTTGGCACCCATAAAGTAAATCCACCAAGAAACACACTTATGACAACCCCTCAACACATGTGCTGAATTATGGCCAAAAGTGATTCTTACCCATCATATAATGCTGGAATTTAGGCTGAAAAGGAGTAACATTCGGACTATCCATGCCTAGGCATGACTAGGAGGGCGTTGGGGCGTATCCTGGCACACGTACTTCTCTGTTCGGCGTAGCAATCGTATTTCCTTCACAATTATGTCTATAGACCTTCGATTTGGATGTTTCAAGTTCCCATTTGAAGCTAAGACATACATCTAAAACTTTGTATAATGTACGGAATTATCGCTCGAATGTGGTAGGAGATGCATAAACCGCCTAGGTGTTGAAAAACATGCTTGAACTTGTTTTGTACATTGTTTTTCTTCCCTTTTCTTCATGTATTCTCATTTATTACCTGTATTCACTTAACACACCTATTAAATGCAAATGTGACATGATTTAAGCAATAAGTGAATCCAAATCATAAGAATTACGGTCTTAAAAACACGTAAAAACACCTCTTATCAACACCCCCAAACTTATCAATTGCTCGACCTCGAGCAATAAGAGCTATAAGGCAAGACCAACATCATTCAATGGGAGAAAACAAAACAACTAACTAACTCACTTTCGTGGAGTAAACGATTGCACTTAGCGGGTGCAACAAGCCTTTAAATCTTTGAGTTACCTCAAAGGACGAGGTATAGTCTCGTGAGGGTTTGCATACGATATACCCACAAACTCTAGCAAATTTTCAATCCCAACCGAATCAACACATCTCAATATGATCAATAAGAATGAATGACATAAAATCAACCTTTTAAAGTTCACAAATATATATATACATATCAACTACTTTTGCTCATGTGACACCAATACTTGAAACGACTCCCTAGGGTGTAGTGAAAAATAAATCTAGGGTATTATTGTCGAGAGGCATCCTTACCAAATTTTGGACATTAATCCCATATCTATCAACTTTTGATCAAACACAAGGCACAATAATTATAGATAATCTCATAGCCATTTAAATTTCCTTATCTCAAATATTCAACATTCAATTCATATGGAATTTTCATTAAACTTCATTAAGGCTAGATCATGTGCAATGTTTTATTCCATTAGGCTTTCTATGACACCCATATAACAAGTTTTAGATCAATGACTACCAAACTAGATAGTTTTGGGGCATTAAGTGTAGAGACACTTCTAAGGATTTAATCACTCGAGTATCAAAGGCCACGAAATAAAACTAGATATTTTAAACAATTCACTTCTTTTGGCTTGAGCATAGCTCAAATTAGCATAATAGTACAGTATATAGGTATGAAACTTTTCACCTCCGGTACGTATTAGCCTGACCACTTTTGGTCATACCAAAATTCAACCTTTTCAATTCATTGTTAGCATATAAAATTACTACTCAACTTATAACTTTATGAGAAATCTAAGTTAATATTTCTGGGAATAATTCCTTAAGTGTCTCAAGATGGTTATCCTCTCAACTCCTCTACCTTCGATTTAAGTGCATTGTGAATCATCTAAAGAATCAATTCTAGTCTAAGGTCTCCTCGAGCAATTTCAAAGATATATATTCCATTAAATTCAAATTATTTCAAGAGATCATGCCATTTTTCCAAGTCAATCAATTTCAGTGCATCAATTGGAAGGACTAAATTTTTTATTTTTTTTTAATACTTGATTTTCTTAACAAAGAAGCATATAAATATGATAGCAAACAACTTTCCCCCAAACTCAAGCTACAAATTAGGATTGCATCATCAAAGTTCAAAATAAGTACTCTTCTACCCCCAAACTTAAATCCAACATTGTCCCTAATGTTGTTATGACAAGCATACACAACGGTACAAGAACACTTACACCCAAGAATGTTGAAAAACATCCTTAAACTTCCAATGCATCCTTACAAAGCTTCTCCTCCTCTCGAGTAAAATAAGCATCTCTAAACATGGGGTCCAAATGTGCATCATATCTAACACTTCAACTTTTCAAACCATCAAGCATAAGAAAACATACATGCCAAAAATGCATGCTTGAATACAACAAAAAGAAACAAACTAAACAAAACAAAAACGAAAGGAAAAAGAAAACAAAACTTACAAACTTGGGTTGCCTCCCAAGAAGCGCTCTTTTAAAGTCATTAGCTTGACTTTACCGAGTTATTTTAAGGCAGTTTCCGAATGAATGCCTTGTTCATTCTCCAATTCACTCTCAGGTATCGCGTCAACTTATGGCCATTGGTAGTGAAGGTTGGCCCATCATTTGTGCTACATACCATAGGTTGGGACCAAGCAATCATCCACTCCCGAATTTTTGTATGGTCCCTCAACACCTCAATTACTCTTTCTTCCCTGTGCGTTGGGTGATGGTGTGAACTTTCTTCACCCATCACTTTGACATATGCGGAGTCCATGATGTAGGGATGTAGAAGATGATTGGTTCGTTTTTCCTGAAAGTGCTCAACACTAAAAGGATCAAAAGCATCAATGTGTAAATACAAATCAAAATCAAGTGGATGCTCAAAAACCTCATAGCTATCACAAATAACCATGTCATCTCCTACACTAAAGGACACCTTACCATCATCGACATCAAATACTGTTTCACTTGTGGTTAAGGGAGATGGTAAAGGAATGTCAACAAAGGATAGGAGTCAAATGCTCATCATTGGAGGAATTTGCTTTCGAATTTTTAAACTTCCTTTCATTCAATGTCACGGTGTTGCATTCCTCCTTTTGATCTATCTCAGTGGTACCAAGCAATGCCCATGGTACTTTATCAGATATGTCGCTCGTTAGTTGCTTGAGTTGATGATTCATCTCCTTCATTTCCCGCAATGCGTCCTTCATCATAAGGCGGAGCTCTCCAATGGAGTTATCACGTTGTTCCTCCAACATAGGAATTCTTTCTTGGTAATGTTGTGGAAAGAACCCTTGTGCATAACATGCTTCAACGACGCTTTGCAACCATAATTGATTCTCTGGTAGTGTCATATCTGGCAAATTGCTATCCTTTGCAAATTGAATGATGTTTTGCAGCCATAATTGATTCTCCGGAAGGGTCATATCTGGAAAATTGCTAGCCATTGCGAGGTAATCGTGCGACAAAAAAAATAGACAAAAAATAAATACATAAAACTTACAATAAAATCAAAAACTAAAATTAAACAAGTCTCCGGCAACGGCGCCAAAAACTTGACACGCTAAAAGCCAACGTGCTATGATAGCAAGTGCACTAGTCGTGTGTAGTAATAAGTGGACTAAAAGTCCGGATTGTCGAACCACGGAGACTTGAATTTTAGTTTATGATTTTAACGAAAAAAAGAACAAATATAATTAAAGTAAATTATAGGTAAAATGCATACAATAAGAACAAGATTACACAATTGATTTTACACAAAGTATAAAGGGAGACTAAGGCACATGCTAGGTTCAAATTGATCAATTATACTTATAAAGATTCTAGTTGAAGGATTACGCTTATATTGTTATGGTGAGAACTCCGAGGGTAGAGAATAACCGATGTCTCGCGTATAAACTCCTATGCTTAGATCGTGATTTCCCAAATATTCCTATCCGGAAATCTAACCACTAAACATGCATTAACGTACTAGAGTTCACTCGATTTGTATCGAACAACTTCACCCGGGAATCTTTACCTATGTCTAGGGCAATTCCTCATTAGTTACGGATCATGATGTGAATTTCTTGCACCCTAAGTCAATTTTCTCCCGAAATATTAACCTAGGCATAAGATTCTAACATATAGTGATCAAGTATATGCAAGATAGGGAAAAACACAAATTCACATCACATAACAATATAAGAACAACCTCAACAATCATAACAATATAAAATTCTCCACAGATCTCCAAATTGGATGATTCAAGTCCCCATGTTCAGATAAAACATAGATCTACAACTTTCCAGAAAGACATTTCGTCCAATTCAGTCGCTAAGTATACATAAATTACGTTTCAATATGGAGGTTGTTTCTGATTTGGCACCCATAAAGTAAATCCACCAAGAAACACACTTATGACAACCCCTCAACACATGTGCTGAATAATGGCCAAAAGTGATTCTTACCCATCATATAATGCTGGAATTTAGGCTGAAAAGGAGTAACATTTGGACTATCCATGCCTAGGCATGACTAGGAGGGCGTTGGGGCGTATCCTGGCACACGTACTTCTCTGTTCGGCGTAGCAATCGTATTTCCTTCACAATTATCTCTATAGACCTCCGATTTGGATGTTTCAAGTTCCCATTTGAAGCTAAGACATACATCTAAAACATTGTAGAAGGAAACTTTGTCTAAGTCGGTCTCGAAATGTACGGAATTATCGCTCGAATGTGGTAAGAGATGCATAAACCGCCTAGGTGTTGAAAAACATGCTTGAACTTGTTTTGTACATTGTTTTTCTTCCCTTTTCTTCATGTATTCTCATTTATTACCTGTATTCACTTAACACACCTATTAAATGCAAATGTGACATGATTTAAGCAATAAGTGAATCCAAATCATAAGAATTACGGTCTTAAAAACACGTAAAAACACCTCTTATCAATATTCATCATCTTTAATTAAGGATAATCCAAGTATCTAATAGATCCAAAGACACTAATTTCTAAACACCAATTTTAGAAACTTCGCATGAAAAAGTCATACTTTTCCAATTAATCTAAAAAGATTTTCCAAAAAATTAATTTTATCCAATTCCGAAAATTAATAAAATTCCATCTTATTCCAATTTTCAAAATTAAATAAAACTTCTCAATTTTGAAATTCCCAATTGTAGAACAAACTTAAAATAAATTTAATTTGAGATTTAATAACCCAATTTTACAAAATCACAAATTAGGGTCGCACTTTTAATTTAATTGCAAAAACGACCACAGGCCTAAAACGCAATTATAACGAAAACATTTGTAAATTGGAAAATTACATTTCGGCACCTAGGTCAAAACACGGGACGTCTTAGGTGGCCCGACTATCCGCCACATGTGCCGTTGTGCCTAAAAGTGCTGCCGAAGCAACCCCGTCCGGGCGCATAGTTCTGCCTGCACAAACGAACAGCCGTTGCCGTCACGCAGCGGCGCTGTTCCGACAGCATAGCTGCAATGGCGACATCCCTTTACAATCATAAGATAACAACCTATATGGGATTCACCGCCTCGGTAGTAAACGAGTTTATGACCAAAGCATATAGACTAACCTATGATGGTCACTGGGGTAGTTTGGTAATTTCACATTATTATGATTACTGAGTACAGTATCAAGTTCTATGAGTTTGATGTACCGTGGCTCTTACTTGATCGGGTCACTTCGGTGAAGATTTTGTACGCATATGGTAATCGTAATCAAGGTCTGTGATGACATTTTCATCTCGTATTCAATTAGGCTACGATTTGGTTCCACGGGGTTGACTAGGTGACAACTTTATTCTTTGGAATCCTCACATTGTCAATTGAATCGAGCCTAGAGAGTTGCGTTATGTGAAGAAAAGTAATTTGTTTTCATGCTAAGTGTATTTTGGTAAAATCACATTAGATGTGATTGACTAACAAAATGGATGGCAAGATTTAATTAAAGATATTCGTATTAATCCATAAGTTCAATTAATTGGAAATTAATTTATAAGTTGAATTAAATTAATTGGATTAATTTTAATTGGATTAAAGTAATTAATTAAAAGTCAATCCCCTGAGACAGCCATCCAATATCTTTTCAAGAAGAACCCTACACTATTACTGAGATATTCAAGTTGTTTGACCAGACTTGCGTGATGCAAGCTTTGACAAGGAGTGTCAGTCAGTCATTTAGGATGGTGGGAGCTTGGTCATAGAATGGAAAAGATGGGACGTCTTGTTGTTTACATAGTAAAGGGTATTTTGGTAATTTCGCTAAGAGTGAAAGGATGGACTAACTTAATTAAGTTATTTAATTGAATTAAATAATATTTAATTAAGTTATTAATTGATAAGTTAAATAAATTGGAAACTAAATTATTAGTTGAATTAATTAATTGGATTAAGTAATTAAATAATATCCAATTGGATTGGAGTGAGAATTAATTAATTACATATGGACTGAGATAAACATAGCCCAGTATGCTGCCCACTTAGTTGTAGGAGAGTTGGAGTTTATTTAAAGAACTCGAACACCAAAACTAAATCATAATGTGTGCTTCGGAATTAGCCCTTCCACAGTAATTAGACAAGATAAAAAACCCCTCCCCTCTCTCTGACCTAGTCGCCACCTTCTACTGTCAGAGAGGAGCAGACAGTTTTTTGAACTTCCTTTTCACGTGATATCTATGCTGGTCCGAAGTGGTATACGAAAGGGTCTAGAAGGGGGGGGGGTTGAATAGATCCTGAAGTCTTTTTCGATTTTAAAAACTTCGTATCACTTTGAAGTATTTGAACGTTTGGAGAGATTAAGCGCTGGGTGCGGCGCTTGAGAAGTGATGACTTAAGCGCTAGTTTCAGGCGCTTAGAGAAAAGTTAACTTAGACTTCGTGATTTCAATGCTTACCAAAGTAGGGTGGAGTTTAGGCACTAAATCAGGGTTCGCACAGCGGAAGTATTTTATAGCTTAGCGTTCGGTTTTTCATCAAAGAATAGTCGCTTAGCCGTTTTTAAAAAACTTTTATAAAAAATACATGCAATATGGATAGTAAAGCAATAAAATAGTAATGAACTGTAAATGACACAAAGTATTTGAGAGGTTCACTGGGTGATGTAATCCCAACAACGTCCTTCTTCTCCTTTTATCAGGGAGGATTTCCACTATGATGATTATCGAAAAGTGACACAGAGACTTCTACAAAATAGAGAGAGATTGGATATGATCTTGGAACTCCTTGGTCACACAGATTTCAGCTCCAATAAAGACCTTCTATCCTCTTGCTTCTTTCACCCAAAAATAATGCAAGTTACACTCAATCTCGGAACTCCTTGGTCACACAAATTTCAGCTCCAATAAAGATCTTCTTCCACAAGCGTCTTTTACACAAAAATATGGCTTGTAAGTCAACAAGCTTTCTCACTCAGATGAAAGGTGTTGAGAGGTTTTGTAACGAGTTTGTTTGTTTTAGGAAGTTCAAACAACTTGCAGATATCTCAATAGTAGTGTGGGGATCTTCTAAAAAGAGGTTTGAGATATTGGTGACTGTCTATGGAATGTTTGTGAAAAGCTTGTACGGATTTTGGCTATGAGTTTGTAGGCTTTTCTCTCAACAAAGTTTGTTCCCTTTTCGTGTGATTTTTGTATACTTTTATATACAAGAGTTTGTGACTTTATCACGGGTGTTATGATTTATACGTTCAGGTGTGTCATTTTTGGGTATTTTGCTGAAGGGCTTATTTATAGGTTTTCTTGAGATTTTGTCCGTTGGACATAAGTTAGATCTCATTTCCCTAAACATTCTTTAGGTTCTGACATTCCTAACTTTCGGCATTTTTAATTGGTTTAGGCATGTCCTTGGTTTCATAAATCCGACAGTCTTGGTCAAAAGGTGGCTTGCCCATAAGTTATAGTGCTTATATTTTAATAGCACTGACGACTTTTCATGCATCTTGTCTTATTTCCGTTAGAAATATTTATCAGGTGATTCATGCATTTCCTAAGCCTTTAATAACTTGGGTTTGAGTCTTCAGGTTACGCTTTGACAACTTGACGCTTGAGCTTTTTGGACGCCTGGCCTTGAAAGCAGTCTTCTATGTGCTTAGCAGACGCTTGAGATGAGTCTCAGCTATACTTGTCTTTTGGGCATTTGACCTTCAACTTTATCTTTGATAGACTCACTCAGAATCCTATCATCGACTTAGTGTTAAGTACTTGGTCTAAAATCCATAAACACCTTGAGCGCTAGTTTCATAACATGGAGCAGTCTTTTAGCGTATGACTAGCGCTTGAGACAAATCTTTATCTTCTGTTACTTCAGACGCTTGATCTTCAACTTTCATCACTTGGTAGACTCACACAGAACTCTTCTAGTGATTTAGTATCACGCACTTAGTCTGAAATCTGTAAAGATAAATATTACAAGCCTAAAATAAACAAGCTTTCGGGTGCTTATTCAAACTGTTCTAAGAAAGCTTTTATGCTTACAAATTTTTTGGGGTCTAACATGAGATCCTAATTGTCTTCATCAAAACATCTAACATGAAATTCCCAGCAATTTCCCCCTTTTTGATGATGGCAATACTTACTCTTTTTATAGTTCAAGAGTTAGATGACACACAAAAAAAAATGTTGGTTAGTAAGTTAGTTTAGCGTTAGTTAAGCTTCAACGAGGTGTTTCAGTTGAAAAATGCATTTTATATATGTCATTGAAAGTACAAGCATTTTACAACTGAAATAAAAAAGGAGTGAAAACAAAAGAAGCAAAAGTGAAATCAAGATCTTTTACTGACGTGGCTTGATCTTGTATCTCTTGGGCATTTCAGCTCGGATTGCTTCAGTTATTTGATCTTCTAGCGTCATCATCGCATCACGATCTTTGTTGATTACAAACTTATTTTCAGTCACTTGTCTTTTCTTGATGGCGACAAAGTGCGTATCCCACTCATCTGGGTCAATACCCATATACCTTAGACAGATTCTGAAGGTTCAGCTTAGATCAGACAGCTTCCTTTCCATAGTTAATTCTACTGGATCAGTAGGTTCTGGAATGGACGCTCTTGAAAGAGGAATGTCGAACTATTCAAGTCGTGCTCTGGAAGGTACTAGAAGATCTGGGTAGAGCGCTATTGGAGTTTCTCTTTTACTGGGCACTCCAGCAAAGGCAGTTACTCTCGAACTAGTTACCCAAGATGGATAGGGATCTTCTTGCTCTTTACTCTGTGCAGGAGGAGGAGTGGGAGTATGTTCACGTTTGGGCGGCGGAGGAAGATCTTGAGCTTTTGATGTTGAAGTCTTCCTCTTCTGCCCTTTCTTCTTCTCTTCCCCCTTATTGCCATCATCAGTCTCCATGAAATGTTGAGTGAAAAGACTAACTCGAGAAGCAATCTGAGCGACAGAGTCCTCTAAATTGGTGAAACGCTGGTCAAAGTGTTCCTTTATGGCTAAGAGTTGGGCTTGATGAGCGTCTGTCAAAGAGGTCTCTAGAGCAGTGAAGCGGTTGTGAAGGTCTTCGGTTAAGGCCAAGTGATTTGCCTGAGTAGCATCAGTCATTTGTTGGAATTGTTTGAGGCATTCAGTCATGGTCGCTTGAACAAAGGAACTGCAGGATTGACGCTAAGCTTGAAGCGAGACGTGTGCTTGAGAGATTCAATGGGAACTTGATAGGCTGGATTAAACATTGTCCCTTGAAGCTCTGGTGCAGTGGCAGAGTTACTTGATGTAGCAGAGTTGGAGGCATTAGGGTTGTGTTCATGAATAGGCGCTTGAGATTGTTCCTGTGGTTGCTCAGCAATGGGTGACGCTTGAGGCGCCGATAAGTTTTCAGCAGGCGCTTCAGCAAGTGCTGACTCTATGCGACGAAAATCCGTGAATTGGAAATTCATGCTTGCAAATGGTTCATCTGCATAAGGATATGAAGCACTCTGTAGAAGTTCATTCAGGTGTTGAGATGGAAGACAAGTACCTTGAATGAATGTGCGAAGTGGACTATCCAAGGCCTTTATGTACATTGGTCTAAGGATATCCAGCACATGATTTGGAAATACTCGGGAAGGCCCTTGGCAGATAGAAAACAGAGCATCTGAGCAATATTGTCGAGAGAATCCAATCAGCCTGTCTGTTGGAAGATGTTGGAGTTTCTGAGATTCAGGAACGTAGACATTGTAGTATTCTTCCAAATACGGGTAGATGACTGGAGCAAGCTCTTGGTTTCTGTCTAGGAGAGAGAGAACAAATTCATAATGGCTGCGAACTTCCTGTCTGATAGAGGGAAACAATGGATAGCCAGTGAAAGTGTTTATCCTTGAGCCATTCCATTGATGTTGATTTATTGTGAAGATTCTATCAAAGTGAGAGAGAGGAGTCATGATCTTCATCATTAGGCGAAAGTTGTCGTTACAGTGAGTGGAAGTAAAGTTTAGGCATGAAGGTGGAGAGTTGACGCTGGTAGACGCTTGAGCATCAAAGCGTAGAGGAGTCTTTGCAAATCTGTCCAATGCTTCTCATAAGAATTGCTCATCATCACTGTTTACCAAGGTTGAGGAATGAGAGTAACCTTCTCTGTTTAGGAGCTCCTTTGTTGGATTGATGAGTTCATCATAACGCTCGTAGACTCGTATGTTGAAATCTGTGAGAGCAAAACCGGTTGGTTTGCCATGCCCATAATCCCGATAATAAGCCAAATCAACATCGGCTCTAGGAGTCCTTCCACCTTGTCACTGTGCTTGGAGAATAAGTGAAGCAGGAATCTTTCTGGGAGTCCTTCCTTGTTGAAGATCTAGGTAATATGCTTTTTCAACTGGCGTCAACTCTGAGTTGAAAAAGGTATCTTGGACGGCCAGATCAAATTCTATGAGCTTGACTATGTCATTCTCTGCATTGATGAGACTTTCTTCATTATATCCTAGCGGAATGAAGTCTATTGCGGGCGCTGGAGGTAGATAATCAACTGAGTGATCAATCCTCCTTAGAGGGTCCAGCTGAAAGAAGTGTCTGTGAATCACAATGTCTTCAGCATCGCTCTGACCTTTTGAGCGTGCCTCTGTTGTACTTCTTGAACTTCTTGAACATCCGGTTCATCGGGCTCGATAGTAGCAGATTCTGTGACAGCATCTTGAGCTATAGCCACGACATCGGTCATGTCGACATCCAGATGGACATCGATGGGTGCTTCGATTGCGGCTAGAGGAAGCGGTGGAGAACCAGTTGCAACAGTGACGGTGACTTGAGCGCTTGGCTCAATAAGCTTAATTTCTAGAGAAGTAGCATCGATTTGACGCTTACGTGATCCTCTGCGTCTTTTGAAGATCCGTTTCACATTTATCCCTTCAGTTGGAGGCACTTGAGTGGGTGCAACAGCAGATTCTTCAAAATTTATGTTTTTGAGAACTTTCTCCAGTTTCTTTTGGCTTATGAGAGGGATATTTTGTTCTTCATCTTCATCAGTAGCATCATCATTCTTTGGAAGAAAGGAGATGGGTTGAGCCTTGGGCTTTCTGGGAGCCCGCTTCTTGGTAACAATTGGACGCTTCACGGCTTTCTTAGGAACGGGATGCTCAGCTTCCTCGTCTGACACTTTGTGCACAACTTGGAGCTCAGAAAGAGGTCTGGCAGCACCTCCGATTTTTGGTGGGTTAAAAAGGTTGTTGATGATTCTTGGCCCATAAAACTTGTGCTTGGCCACACCGAATCCAGACGAATAAGTACATTATGCTCTAAATAGCAGATCACTAAGGACTAAACCATAAGGTTTGTTAGGAGCACGCAGACAGTCTCTGAATCTGCTAAACACATAGGCGCTCCAGTTGATTTTTATGTTGAGCAGGATGGCAGTCATCATTTGAAATTGTGTTGGGTTAATCTTGTCAAAGGTACCCACTCTGCATTCAATATTCTTGCTGCAGCAATCAGCCAAGACACGATACCTGTTGACAGTATCTTTCTTTTCGAAGTACTGTTTGTAAGGAACATCATCATACGCTCTGATTCTGGTCCAGACTTCCTTAATTTGCTCTTCAGTGATGGTGTCCAAGGTGGCTCCTTCATTGGGTAGTGTGAAATTCTAGGCGATAGTGTCGGCAGAGAGAATGAAGGTCTTGGATTCTTTCTTGGAGATAGGAAACAGGCAGGAGATGGAGGTCGCATCTTCTGACAATTTAGCATTTCTCCAGAAGAAGTCAATCTCGCCAGGAAAGATGTATGAATATTTGGTTAGGAACTTCTGAAGCCCAGCCTCGGCAACGGAATCCGTCATCTCCGATAAGTTGATTTGGGTGTGTTCGTATAGAAATTTCCAATCCACCACAAGACCCTCAGTTACCTTGAAGGCATTGTCAGTAGAAGCAGTAGATTTCTTGGGTGCCATTTTGAAGAAAAGTGATTGAGAGATTTTTGCTTTATCAGAGAGAGATTTTTGTAGAGAGTTTGAGTAGAAATGGGTTTTCTTTTCTGTAAATAATTTGTTTTGAAATGATACAGTTTTGAAATTGTGTTTTCTCTCGTTGTTAGGATTTTGACACGTGGAAGTCATTTAGATCGCAGCCTTTAAGTATAACAACTGTGGACGTGAATCCAAAACAAATAGGCACAGTTACATTTGGTAACTCCCACATATAACTATTTGACGTCCGAGTAGAGATTTGAAAGAGAACGTTTGAGATTCTGAGTGTGATACACGTGCACATGAAATGTTGACACGTATATGATTACAAACTGTTCGGGAACCGTCATTTTGAACAACTATTTAAGTACCCGCCAATTTTTTATTATGGGAGCGTGTAGATACGAATTAGCTTTAGCTAATTTTGACGCTTGAAAAATTTTGAAATTCTTTTCAAAGTCTTTTTGTGCTTGAGCGTTCAATGTAGTGTGTACACCCTCTGGACGCTTATGTGTAATAATTATTTTAATTTCTGAGTGTACAAGGACACTGTTTTCGATAAAGACAATATGTTTTTAGTGTCAGTGTTTACTTTTGAGTTAATTTAAAATATTCAGCGTGAACTGTACTCGCCTAGAATACATGGTGAGTGTATTTACACGTGTACATGAGCTGAACCAAAGTTTTAAAAATCAATGAGTACCCTTAGGTTTTCTTGAACAAAGATAAGGGATGTCAAGTCAGCATTAATTGCATTGATTGACTAATCCACTATTTGTCTTGTTTAGCGTAGGGTAAGGTACGCTTGATTTGAAATACCTTTTTACTAAGCGCTTAACTGGGAATAAGTTTAAGCGTTTAGTTCTTTTGAAAAGAACACATACGCTAAGAAGAAGAATTTTGATAAGCATCTGAATGATTTCAGTGTATAATGCTTAAGTGCTTATGACCAATGCAAAAAAAAATTTGATCATTGTCACTTAAATAAAGTTATTTCTTTTGAGGTTCCCTCTATGTAGGTTCCCCCTGAAATTGATAACTTTTTGACTCTTGTTTAATGAATAGAATAAGTTGCATTCCCCCTAAATTTATGCCTAACAAAAATATGATGTTTTGAATGATTAAGCATTTAGATCAATCATACCTACTTCACTTCTTAAAGTGAGAAAACATTGTTCGTTGAGCGCTTTGGTGAAGATATCTGCCAGTTGTTTTTCTGTACCAATGAAGTGCATGGAGATATCTTTCTTTTGAACATGGTCACGTAGGAAATGATAGCGGATGTCAATGTGTTTAGTTCTAGAATGAAGGATTGGATTTTGAGTCATAGCTAAGGCACTTTGGTTATCATAATGGATTGGGGTTGGACCTAAGATTATTCCATAATCTCTAAGTTGTTGCCTCATCCCAAGGATCTGTGCACAGCAGCTTCCAGCTGCTACATACTCAGCTTCAGCGGTAGAAGTCGCTATGGATTGTTGTTTCTTACTATGCCATGAAATTAGTCTATCACCTAGAAATTGACATGTACCACTAGTACTTTTCCTATCTATTTTGCATCCTGCAAAATCTGCATCTGAGTAACCGGTTAGTTCAAAAGGAGAATACCTAGGATACCATAAGCCCACATTATGTGTGCCTTTGAGGTACTTAAGGATCTTTTTGGCAGCAATTAAGTGTGATTCTCTAGTATCAGCTTGAAATCGTGCACACATGCATACCGAGAACATAATATCAGGTCTACTAGCTGTAAGATAAAGGAATGATCCAATGATGCCTCTATAGTTAGTGGTATCAACTTTCTTTCCACTTTCATCTTTATCTAGTTTAAGCGTTTGGGTCATTGGAATTTTGGAAGATGATGCATTTCCATACCAAATTTCTTAATCATATCTCTAGTGTATTTAGTTTGGTTTATAAATATGCCATTAGGGAGTTGTTTAACTTGTAATCCTAGGAAGAAAGTTAATTCACCCATCATGCTAATTTTGAATTGTTCTTGCATCATTTTCGAGAATTTCTCACATAGACACCTATTGTAGATCCAAAAATAATATCATCAACATAAATTTGAACTAAGAGAATGTCTTCATTATGTGTAATTTTGAATAACGTTGTGTCAACGCTGCCTTTTGAAAAGCCTTTACCTATAAGGAAGATAGAAAGAGTGTCATACCATGCTCTTGGTGCTTGTTTAAGACCATAAAGTGCCTTGTCCAATTTGTAGACCATACATTTTCCATTGTTGTTGATGAATCCTGGTGGTTGCTCCACATATACTTTTTCTTGGAGTTTACCATACAGAAATGCACTCTTTACGTCCATTTGATATACTGTAAACTTGTTGAATGCTGCATAAGCTAGAAACATGCGGATCGCTTCAAGACGGGCGAAGGGAGCGTATGTTTCATCAAAGTCAATACCCTCTTCTTGACAATATCATTGAGCTACGAGTCTGGCTTTGTTCCTAATCACAATGCCATTCTCATCCATTTTGTTTCTATAAACCCATCTAGTCCCAATAACTCCTTGGTGAGTTGGCCTTGGTACTAGCGTCCATACCTTATTTCTTTTAAACTGATTAAGTTCTTCTTGCATGGCTTCAATCCAACTTGGATTGCTTAGCGCTTCATCCACTTTCTTAGGTTCCATTTGAGATAGGAAGCTTGCAAACATAGCCTCATTCATTGTAGCGGCTCTAGTTTTAACCGGTGCTCCAATATCTCCAATAATTAGTTCTGGTGGATGGTCTCTGAGCCATTGTTTATCTGGTTGGAGCGAGTTGAGAGATTGATCAAACGCTTGATTAAGTTGCACAGGCGCTTGATCAATTCTTTGTGTAGGCGCTCCAGTGTTTAGAGTTCTAGTTTGCTCTTGATGAACACTCTCTTCTTGATCATCAGCGTTTCCTGCAATATCATTATTGATAACCTCATGAGTAATTTTAGAATTAGGCACAATGATCTCATTGTCTTCATCAACATCACTATCATCACACAGATTGATTTGTGACGTTTATTGAGAGATCTTCAATTCCTACATCATCAATATTAGCTTTACTCGGTTCTTGGTTAGCATAATCAAACACAACATGAATGGATTCTTCAACCTTTGATTTGACCTTATTTAATATACGGAAGCTCTTTCCATTTTTGGCATAGCCTAGAAAGATTCCTTCATCTATTTTAGGATCAAATGTCTTTAGGCTTTGGGATCCATTGTTATGAATGAAACATTTTGAGCCAAATACATGAAAGTATGAACCATTCGGCTTACGTCCCTTCCATAACTCATATGGAGTCTTTTCATGTTGCTTGTTGATCATACACCGGTTCTGAGTGTAGCAAGCGGTATTGATAGCTTCTGCCCAAAACCTTTGAGGCAGCTTGGACTCGGCTAACATAGTCCTCGTAGCTTCTTTAAGGGTTCTGTTCCGTCGCTCGGCAACTCCATTTTGCTGAGGTGTTCTAGGCGCTGAATACTCATGAAGTATTCCAAAATCTTTACAAAATTTCTCAACAGTATGATTAGTAAATTCAATTCCTCTGTCACTTCTAATTCTTGTCACCTTTAGGTCTTTTGAATTTTGTAGTTGACGAATTAGTGATGTGAGCTTGGCACTAGTTTCATCTGTAGAGGCTAGAAATTCCACCCATGTATAGCGTGAGAAATCATCAACTATTACTTTTGAATACTTTTTACCACTAACGCTCATGATTTGAATAGGACCAAATAAGTCTAAATGTAATAACCCAAGTGTTCGAGATGTAGATAGATGAAGTTTCCATTTAAAAGATGATTTAACTTGCTTACCCATTAAAGGAACCTTTAGGTAATCCCTCTACAAGATTTAACAAGCATCACATAAGCGATCTTTATTAAAGGAACCTTTAGGTAATCCCTCTACAAGATTTAACAAGCATCACATAAGCGATCTTTATTAAAGGAACCTTTAGGTAATCCCTCTACAAGATTTAACAAGCATCACATAAGCGATCTTTATTAAAGGAACCTTTAGGTAATCCCACTACAAGATTTAGTGATATTAATTGAGAGATTGCCTTAAAGTTGAGGTGATTCATTTTTCTATGCCATAACCAACCCAATTCATTTTGATTCTTAGCTACAAAGCATGTAGGATTGTTATCTAATGTTAAATCCCAATCTACTAAGTATACATTGCTTGTTCTTTTTCCTTTCAATTTAGTAGATCCGGTCTTAATATCGTTTATTTCGCAAAAGTCACTAGAGAATTTAACTTCAAAACCTTTATCACAAAATTGACTTATGCTTAAGAGATTGTGCTTAAGACCCTCAACGTGATATACATCATTAATCATGATGTTCCCCCTATGCATGATACCTATACCTTTAGTTTTACTTTTGGAATTATCACCGAATATAACTTGAGGACCATTAGTTGCACGATAGTTGATCAAAAGATCCTTTGAGCCAGTCATGCGTCTTGATCACCCACTATCTATGTACCAAATTGAAGTATCGGTGTTGGCTCTAGGTACCTGCATTCAAAGGGCAGTTCTAATTCCTTTTAGGTACCCATTCTGTTTTGGGTCCTTCTTTGTTAATAGCGTTAGTCTGAATCAGAATTTTCGGAACCCATATTTGCCTTGTCTTCATTACGGGATGAAAATTAGCCTTCTTGGGTTTCAGTTTGTGTTGTTTGTGCTTTTTAGGTGTATAGTAATATCCTTGATTATAGTAATAATAATAGTCATAATCATAATTATCATAGAATCGATAATACGATCTGAATCGTTGTGGATATTGACGTTGGTGTTTCTTTGGTACTTGCTTAGGATGCACTTTTGATGCGGGACGCTTAGCATTTGATTTACTCGTAGAAAGTTTTTCCTTAGCCTTTTGAGCGTTTGGATATACTTTCTTTTGTGAATCATTTACTTTGGTCTTTCCCTTATCTGAGTCACTGTTGACTTTCTCATTTATTCTCGTACCAATATCTTTTGATTCATTCAGCGTTTGTCTGTTTGAACTTTCTTCTACAAAGACTACACCTTTTCCATTGTTCGTTATTATAACCTTAGACGCTTTGGGTTTATGACCAAAT
Organism: Buddleja alternifolia; assembly: GCA_019426215.1. NCBI lineage: Eukaryota > Viridiplantae > Streptophyta > Magnoliopsida > Lamiales > Scrophulariaceae > Buddleja > Buddleja alternifolia. The sequence goes on along the minus strand of WHWC01000326.1, from coordinate 18,815 downwards.
TTATCATAACCTAAACCGGTCTTTTCATCAAATGCCCTGGTTACTTTAGTCATATTATCTATTGTTCTAGAAGCTTTTGATAATGATAAAATAAGCTGCTCTGATTTAGCAAGTTTAGCAATTACTTTAGCTTCTCTTTTAACTATTATATCAGTGTCACTTTTTAATTGAATAACTTCACTCTTAAGCGATTGGTTCTTCTCAATGCATTGTTGCTGAACTTGCAACTCTGCTTTGAGCGTTACGTTATCGCTTTTGAGCGCTGAAATGATGTGAAGGTGATTTTGAAGTAGTTTGGCAGCATCTTGACAATCTTTATAGTATTCCTTCACTTTGTCAAGTAATTCATTATAAGAAAGAGGATGATATAATTCAGTGGTTACCTCAGATAGTGAATCGTTAGATGCTTCATCATCTCTTGCCATGAGACAAATGAATGTTGAGTCTCTTGAAGGCTCTTCATCACTACTTTCATCTGATGATTCCAAGTCCTCTTCAGGTATGTAGAATGGTTCTGATTCTGCTAGTAAGCCTTGTTGTCTCAGATTATTTCTGAATTGGTTTCTATCTGCGTGTTCTTGCTTTGTAGGCTTAGACACATTAGGATATGGGCAATTAACTTGGAAATGCCATGGTTTCCTGCAGTTGTAACAGAGATTAGTTTTCATTTTTTGTTCATTTGTTAATCTTTCATACTGTTGTTTTGAGACCACTGGTGCTTAGAGATCTTGCTTAGAAGAAACTTGATACTAAGCTGGCGCTGGAGAGGAAGGTGCAGGATAGTGAGGCGCTTGGTATTGTTGTTGGATTTGTGCAGGCGCTTGATATGAACTTTATCCTGGGTGCTTAGGACTGTTTACTTTCTTTTCATAATTCAGGAACTTTCTGAATCTATTTAGAAGCGCTAGTTCCTCTTCCTCACTCATATCTGAAACTTTTTCTTTATTAGTGAGTTTTCCTTTGATTGATGCCATTAGCGCTCCAGACTCGATCACTGGACTGCTTACTGCATCGCTGGCCGAATTCAACTCAAACTCAAATGCTTTGAGTTCTGAAAAACCATCTTCTGGAGTTAGACTATCCAGATTGTTTAATTCTCTCATTGCAGTTGTTTTCATAAGGAATCTACTTGGAAGACTTCTGAAGATTTTGACCACCATTTCCCGATTTTGTGATTCCATACCCAAAGATGTTAGTTCCGTGACAAGAGCTGTAAAACTCAAGACTAATTGTTCTAGCGCCTCATTGGGTGACATCTTGAAGCTGTTGAACTTTTCTTTGGCAATTGATAGTTTGTTTTCCTTGATTTGCGCTGAGCCACCGCAAATAGTAGCCAACTTATCCCAAATTTCTTTAGTAGTATTGCATGATTTGACCTTGTTGAATAAGTTGTCATTGTCACCAATGGCTGTGTATAAAGCATTTCGACCAACATTGTCTAGATTGGCTCGTCGACGCTCATCAGTAGACCATTCTTGTTTGGGTTTTTCCACACAACCGTCAAGTGTTTCTTCTGTTGCTCCGGGCGCTCTGGTGATTAATTTATATATTTTGATTGGCCCATCTGAAATGATAACACACATTTCATCATCACATGAACACAAATAAGTAAACGCTTTGACCTTCCATGAATCATAGTTTGACTCGGTCAACTTAGGAACTTTAGAGAATGCCATGAAGAGTTTAAAGTAAGTTACAGCGACTAAAATTTTTTTTTAAAAAATAAAGGATCTGAACAAGCAGTTACGCTTGGAAACGCTTAGGTTTCAACTTCAACCGCTCTGATACCACTTGTTGGTCCCAAGTGGTATACGAAAGGGTCTAGAAGGGAAGGGGTTGAATAGACCCTGAAGTCTTTTTCGATTTTAAAAATTTCGTATCACTTTGAAGTATTTGAACGCTTGGAGAGACGAAGCGCTGGGTGCGGCGCTTGAGAAGTGATGACTTAAGCGCTAGTTTCAGGCGTTTAGAGAAAATTTAACTTAGACTTGGTGATTTTAACGCTTACCAAAGTAGGGTGGAGTTTAGTCACTAAATCAGGGTTAGCACAGCGGAAGTATTTTATAGCTTAGCGTTCGGTTTTTAATCAAAGAATAGTCGCTTAGCCATTTTTAAAAAAACTTTTATAAAAAATACATGCAATATGAATAGTAAAGAAATAAAATAGTAAATGAACTGTAAATGACACAAAGTATTTGTAAGGTTCACTGGGTGATATAATCTCAGCTACGTCCTTCTTCTCCTTTTATCAGGGAGGATTTCCACTATGATGATTATCGAAGAGTCACACAGAGACTTTTACAAAATAGAGAGAGATTGGATATGATCTATGAACTCCTTGGTCACACGGATTTCAGCTCCAATAAAGACCTTCTATCCCCTTGCTTCTTTCACCTAGAAATAATGCAAGTTACACTCGATCTCGGAACTCCTTGGTTACACAGATTTCAGCTCCAATAAAGATCTTCTTCCACAAGCTTCTTTTACACAAAAATATGGCTTGTAAGTCAACAAGCTTTCTCACTCAGATGAAAGGTGTTGAGAGGTTTTGTAACGAGATTTGTTTATTTTAGGAAGTTCAAACAACTTACAGATATCTCAATAGTAGTGTGGGGTCTTCTAAAAAGAGGTTTGAGATATTGGTGACTGTCTATGGAATGTTTGTGAAAATCTTGTACGGATTTTGGCTATGAATTTGTAGGCTTTTCTCTCAACAAAGTTTGTTCCCTTTTCGTGTGCTTTTTGTATACTTTTTATATACAAGAGTTTGTGACTTTATTCACGGGTGTTATGATTTATACATTCATGTGTGTCATTTTTGGGTATTTTGCTGAAGGGATTATTTATAGGTTTTCTCGAGATTTTGTCCGTTGGATATAAGTTGGATCTCATTTCCGTAAACATTCTTTAGGTTCTGACATTCCTAACTTTGGGTATTTTTAATTGGTTGGGCATGTCCTCGGTTTCATAAATCCAACAGTCTTGGTCAAAAGGTGGCTTGCCCATAAGTTATAGTGCTTATATTTTAATAGCACTGATCCGACTTTTAATACATCTTGTCTTATTTCCGTTGGAAATATTTATTCGTTGATTCATGCATTTCTTAAGCCTTTAATAACTTGGGTTTGAGTCTTCAGGTTACGCTTTGACAACTTGACGCTTGAGCCTCTTGGACGCTTGGCCTTGAAAGCAGTCTTCTATGCGCTTAGCAGACACTTGAGATGAGTTTGCATCTATACTTGTCTTTTGGGCATTTGACCTTCAACTTTATCTTTGATAGACTCACTCAAAATTCTATCATCGACTTAGTGTTAAGTACTTGGTCTAAAATCCATAAACACCTTGATCGCTAGTTTCATAACCTGGAGCAGTCTTTTAGCGTTTGACTGGCGCTTAAGACAAATCTTTTTCTTCTGTTACTTCAGACGCTTGATCTTCAACTTTCATCACTTGGTGGACTCAAACAGAACTCCTCTAGTGATTTAGTATCACACACTTAGTCTGAAATCTATAAAGATAAATATTACAAGCCTAAAATAAACAAGCTTTCGGGTGCTTATACAAAATGTTCTAAGAAAGCTTTTATACTTACAATTTTTTTGGGGTCTAACATGAGATCCTAATTGTCATCATCAAAACATCTAACATGAAATTTCTAGCAATCTAGAGGTATGATTTTCGGGGATTGCTACTCTCATGAATCGATACAATTCGATTCACTCTTCAAGGGGTAAACCGATTATCTCCTTTTTACAGTAAAAAAATCAACACTAAATCAAATTAATTCATGGTTGGGGAATTTTTTTTATCCGCTACGTTTTTATGCGAACGATTCCCAACAATTGTACTAGAGGGTCTGAGGTAATCAAGACGGAGCTTTTACTCCTCAATGGTCTTAGGAGATGGACACTAGAAGTATCGGTTCCTTGTTTACCTAAACTAGAGTTTGCAAGTCGACGAGTCTTAATTGAGCATTAAGACCAGACTTGTGTGACTGAAGCTTTGAGAAGGAGTGCCAGTTAGTCACTTTGGATGGTGGGAGATTGGTCATAGATATGTCAATAGAATTGACATATTAGAACACGACTTGCCGTAATTCAATCACATGGGCATTTACTCTTGGATAGTCAATAATTGAATTACTGGTCGCGGTAGTGTACGTGAGCCTTAGACCTGAGGATTCACAAAAATTGGACTTGTTACACTGAACGAGTTATTAGAGTAGTTAGATCCATTTCACCCTTTGATGGGATCAACCTCAAAGTGCGGTTTAGAAGGACAAGTCGCAATTTTTTGGTGAATGCCAATAGGGGATTCACTGTCTCGGGTAGTAATGAGTTAACGTCCTGTGCGATCGTAGGTAAATAAAATTATAAGTCTTTGGCCAAAGCAGGAGAACTAACTTGTGTGTGGAACACAATGGTAGTTTAGTAATTTAATCTTACTATGATTTATTGAGCACAACATCAAGTCCTGTGAGTTTGACATAAACCATGACTCTCACTCAATTGGGATGTTACAGTGAATGCCTTATACTCACATGGTCTCTGTGATCTAAAGGTTAGATTAATCCATTCATTTCAATTGGGTTTCGATGTGAGTCCATGTGACTGACATAGTGACACTCACATCCTTGGTTTCCTCCCAATGCCAATTGAAACGAACCTAGAGAGTCGCGCTTAAAAGGAATTGAGCAAAGAGAATTCTTTCGTTGTCAAATACATAACATAGGTAATTGGCCATTTGATGAGCAAATTAATTTGTTTGATTAATTGGACTAATGGAACAAAATTAATAATAAATAATTAGATGTATTTATTATGAACACATTAATTTATTTGATTAATTAGATTAATGGAAACAAATTAATTATAATAAATAAATAGACTTATTTGTTATACTCACCTTTTATTAAATAATTAGATTATTTAATATGGAGGAATATTAATTAGTATTATATTTTAATTGGATTAAAATATATAGGAACTAAATAACAATTGGACTAAGTTGAAAGTCAACTGCGTCCAATAAAAATGGGGTGGGGCATGTGGTAGGTGGATTTGAGGATTTGGATGGGCTCAAGGAATGAGTTAATTCCAAGCCCGTCACTCCATATAAATACCTATTATTGGTTCAGTCAAAACAAAAACTCTCACAATTAGACTTGACAGCAAAGAAAGAAGAGAAAAATATTCTCTCCCCCCTTGCATAAACCGTCGGCCATAATGGCATTGAAGGTGGACGATTTTTCTTCGAAGCTCGTTAAGATAAAAAATCATTAAGCGACTGTCAAGCGATTAAGAATCATTCTAGGTGGTCATGCCACAAACGCCTGTCTTCACCTGAATTAAATCCAAAGTCAATAAGCACTTAAATGCAACATTCAACGGACATTTAGTTCCAACGGGAATTAAATTCAAATGCATTAAATGATTGATAAGAGCATTAAATATGATAAGGACTATTAACGTACGGATAAGCCTTTACCCATTGGTTGTCAACTCAAAGTAGGCCTGCTATCAACTCTGTGCAGCAGAATTTTCTGAAATGTCAGAAAAAGACTAAGTTACGCGCCTCGTGTTAAACATGCTCCTGCTTGTGTCCAATAGACAAATTCCAAGAAAAGTCTATAAATAGATCCTCATGGCTCAAGCATAATTACCGAGAATTAATATCAAAAACTTGATATACACTTACGTTATTGAAATCTATATTCATCCTTAAAAGAACAAAACCTCCATAGCCAAAATATCCTTGAGCATATGCATCTCTACAGCCAAACCAATATCTCTTACCTCTTCATAGATGAACTATCATTTCTAAAGAGAAATTCCAAAAGTGTTTGAACTTTTTCCATTCCAACGAACCTTGATAAAATCCATCAACATCTTCAATTTGTGTGACGAAGTTGTTGAAGACAAAGCAATATTTATGTGTGAGAGAAGCATGTCAGAAGCAGATCTTAGTTGAGTTGAAATCTTTGTGATCAGGGAACTCGAGATCAAGCCTTCACCATTTGCTTTTGTGTTGAAGCTGTTTTTGTGAAGCTTTGTGATTCATTATACTGAATTCCTCCTGTGTGGAAAGGAGTAGAAGGACGAAGCTGGGATTACATAAATGAAGTGAACCTTACAATTCTCGTGTCTTCTTTACTTACTGCTTTATTGCTTTATCCATTATTATCTTCCTACATTATCATAAAGCATACACTATTAAACCACGCACAACTAAATACTTTCTAAACGCCTATTAATTCACTCTAAGAGACTTGTACAAATCTTCTGCTGTGCTAAGTCTGATATAAGTGTTGAGCGCCTGATCCATCTTGATCAAGTACTCAAAACTATTGTCCAAGTCTTAAAATTGGAAAAGAATTTCAGGGTCTATTCAACCCCCCCCCCCCTTCTAGACCCTTTCGTATGCCACTTGGGACCAACAAGTGGTATCAAAGCGGTTGAAATTAAAATTTTTAAATTTCCAAGCATAACCGCTTGTTCAGATCCTCTTTAAAATTTAGTCACTTTAAAAATTTCTTTCATGGCATTCGCTAAAGTATCTAAGTTGACCGAGTCAAACCATGACCGAGTCAACAATTATAACGAACATTAACACGAATTGCGCACGGACGTTAGGAAGCACAACGTTCGAATGTTGATGTCGGCGGAACAATTTTGAAAATTTCCAATTCTAATTCAACTAGGATTCTTCCACCCATTGGTTAGAAATACTAGATCAGTTCTCTAGGGTATTGTACCATGAAATAGCAGACGAAATATACTTAGAGTAGAGCTCTATTAGGGTTTAGATTTAGTTTTTACATATTCATGAAGATCTACACAAACTCTTAAAGGTGAAGAAATCAAGAAGTATGGAAGGGATGAAGATCGAAGTTCAACCATCAAATTTAATTAGGATTTTTCTTAAATTAGAATTATATTTGCCTATAAATATGAATCTTTCTTTGTTTTTCTAGATTTTATATTTGTTGATAGATTAGATTCTTCGAACTAAAGTCATGTTTAGGCTAATTTATGAGATTTGAGTTACAAATTGTGCTTTTCATATTAATTCTTTTGTTGCTTTATGTTATAATCTTGTTCTCAATGCTTTATATGATTAGCTACCATATGTATGAACTCATGCTTAAATTATTTGTTCAGGAGAAAGTCATTTAAGGTGCAAAAAGGATTAGTAACATTTTCTAAGTCAGTTGATGCTAGAGATAGCTATATACTCCAAATGCTATTAGTCGAGTTTATTTGGAGGGATAAATCTGAATAAATTTGGGAAAAATTCTAGCATTTAATGCATGCAGTAGAGATTGGTACAACCAATCTAATATAGGTTATCATGAGCGAGGGATTCGCGTGATAATAATCTTAAAGAATTTTCCACCTTAGCATCATTAGTCAAATGTTATGAAAATTAACAAGAATTAATTAATTTATGACAACACATGTATCTTAGTTGCTTTCTTCCATAGCTATCTCGATTTCGACTTCTTGTTTTCTTTTATTTTTCTTCCATAATATTTTTAGTTAATTCTTGTTTTAGTGTTGTTTATTTTATTGCTTTTAAAATCTTTAAATCTTTAGTTTTAGTTTTAGTTCTCGCTTGCTTTAATTTCTCATAAAACTAAAATAAAAATCTCTGTGGGTTTGACATCCCGGACATAATTGTCCACTCTATTACTACAAATGACCGGTCCTCTTGGTGTAAAAACACGTAGAGTTCTATCGTGTCACTCCCACCATTCCAAAGTAACCGACTGACACTCCATGTCAAAGCTTTCATCATACAAGTCTGGTCATAATTCCCAATTAAGACTCCTTAACTTGTGAACTCTAGTTTAAGTAAACAAGGAACCGACACTTCTAGTATCAATCTCCTCGAACCATGAGGAGTAGAAGCTCCCTCTTGAATACTCTGGACCTATTTGTTTAATACTTTATTAATGCTATCCAGATTGATATAAGCAAAAACAAATGTTTTTTATTAATTTAAAGAAAGTTTATACAATATAAAACTAAAGGTCCTAAACAATCTAAATCCTCTATGGCATGAAGGGTATAATCTTAACACTACTTGATTAACCGATCTATGTTTTATCCTACTTTGGTAATTTCGAAAATCACTATGTTGTCTCCATTCTAGCTCTTAATCAAGTGCTTATCCTTCCAACTGTTCAAAACATTTTAAGAAGCAAGAAAATTTTTGAAGTTCGAAGAAAACTTCAGAGTCTATTCAACCCCCCACTTCTAGACCCATTTCATATGCCACTTGAGACTAACAGACATGTACTCAGGCGTGCACATTCACTAAACCGCCTATTTTAGATAGATTACCCGCGAGTTTAATTTGATAAGAGCGCATGGGAAGCGTATTTCTTGGACTTATCCACACGTTACCTTTAGCAATTAAAATAATAGATGTTTTTGAAATATTTTAGTTATCAATGAAGGGAATTATTTCAGCGCTAAGTCATCTTGTTCTAAAAAAAGTAATTAACGCTAAGTGTCAAATCCGATTAATAAACGTTCAATATTATATGCATAAATACAAGCGCTGATGATCAATGTAAAATTTTGAAATCATAATTTTTTATCAATGACGCTTTCTGGTTTGAATAAGTACACATTTAAGGTTCCCCCTAAATTTGATAACTTATTTCAATTTTGAAAGGCATTTTGGCATAAATATAAGGTGGACTTATCCTAAATTGTATGCCTATTAAAAGTATGATACTTCATGATTAAGCGTTTAAATCAATCATACTTAGTTCACTTCTTAAAGTGATAAAGCATTGTTCGTTGAGCGATTTGGTGACGATAAGTGGAATATGAAAAAGGTCAGAAGTGGGGTTGAATAGACCCTGAAGTTTTCTTCGAACTTCAAAATTTTTTCTTGCCTCTTAAAATATTTTAAACGATTGAAAAGCTAAGCGCTGGGTTAAGCGCTTGAATAGAGATAACTTAGACTTAGTAATTTTAGAAATTACCAAAGTAGGGTAACTCTTAGATTGCTTAATCAGGGTTAGGGTTTAGGGTTTTTGTTAATAGGGTGTGTTTGATCTTGGAAATTCAAACAAGTTAGAATATCTCAATAATAATGTAGCGTTTTTCAGGGAAGATGATTGAGATATTTGTAATTGTCTATGGGATAGTATGAAAAGGTTAAAGGATATGGATATGAAGAAGTAAAAAATTTTATAGGAAGAATTATGGACCTGAAATTCCGCAAAGGCTTGTGCAATTTTAGCTTGAAATAAATGTTCATGTGTGTGTATTCTTAGTAATCAGAGTTTGCTGAATAACCTTATTTATATGCAATTCTTAGGGAAAGTGTTCGTTGGACATTTGTGCTGGCGCTTGATTAGTGGAACAACTTCCTTTCTGAAATACATGAAATTCTGCTACAAGGATTAGATGCGGCAGACTTAAACTCTGACAGTCATGTCAAGATGGCTTGTACGTACGCCTGTAGTCCTTATCACATTTAATGCTCTTATCAGGCATTAAATGCATTTGAATTTAATTCCCATTGGATATAAATGCCCGTTATTGATTACATTTATGTCCCTCGGTCAGATATTTATTTCAGGTGTATCCTGTCGCTTGGAACGTTGATTCATGAATCCTAAAATATCTTCAGAGTTTGAAGGATGCTTAAGACAATCTTCATCTTCTGTTGACTTCAGACGCTGATCTTCACTTTCTCTTTGATAGACTCGCCTAGAATGCTATTAGCGATTGATTTTTCAATAGTTAGTCTAAAATCTAAAAAGATTAAAATTAAGCGTAACAAAATAATACACTTTCAACGCTATATATAAACTTACATTCTTTTGGGGTCGAACATGAAATCCTATTTTGTCATCATCAAACCTTCTAATATGTAAGTGTTAGATAATATGTTTAAGCGTTTAAAGTTATCGAGTTGTAATTTTCAGTATATGGCTTTTTATCTTTATAGTTTTAGACTATTATCTAGCACTTGAGCTATGATAGAATTTTATGTGAGTCTATCAAAATTAAATCGAAGTTCAGCGTCTGAAGACTTTGAAGATAAAAGATTCGTTAAGCGACTGTGAAGTGCTTAAGAATCATTATAGGTGGTCATGCCACAAGCGCCTGTCTTCTCCCGAATTAAATCCAAAGCCAATAAGCACTTAAATGTAACATTCAATAGAAATTTGATTCCAACGGGAATTAAATTCAAATGCATTAAATGCTTGATAAGAGCATTAAATGTGATAAGGACTACAGACGTACGGATAAGCCTTTCCCCATTGGCTGTCACCTCAAAGTAGGTCTGCTACCAACTCTGTGCAGTAGAATTTCTTGAAATGTCAGAAAAAGACTAAGTCACGTGCCTCGTGTTAAACATGCTCCTGCTTGTGTCCTAAATAACGAGAATTATTATCAAAAACTTGATATACACTTACGCTGTTGAAATCTATATTCATCCTTAAAAGATCAAAACCTCCTTAGCCAAAATATCCTTGAGCTTATACATCTCTACGGCCAAACCAATATCTCTTACCTATTCATAGATGAACTATCATTTCTAAAGAGATATTCCAAAAGTGTTAGAACCTTTTTCAAATCAAACAAACCTGGATAAAATCCATCAACCTTTTCAATCTGTGTGACGAAGTTGTTGAAGATAAAGCAGTATTTCTGTGTGAGAGAAGCATGTCAGAAGCAGATCTTGGTCGAGTTGAAATCTTTGTGATCAGGGAACTTGAGATCAAGCCTTCACCATTTTCTATTGTGTTGAAGTTGTCATTGTGAAGCTTTGTGATTCATTATACTGAATTTCTCCTGTGTGGAAAGGAGTAGAAGGACGTAGCTGGGATTACATAAATCTAGTGAACCTTACAATTCTCGTGTCTTCTTTACTTACTTTTGTATTGCTTTATCCATTATTATCTTCCTACATTATCATAAAGCATACACTATTAAAGCACGCGCAACTAAATACTTTCTAAACGCTTATTTATTCACTCTAAGAGACTTGTCAAAATCTTCTGGTGGGCTAACTCTGATATAAGTGCTGAGCGCCTGATCCATCTTGATCAAGTATGCAAAAATATTGTCTAAGTCTTAAAATTCAAAAAGAAATTCAGGGTCTATTCAACACCTCCTTCTAGAGCCTTTCGTATATCACTTGGGACCAACAAGTGGTATCAGAGCGATTGAAGTTAAAATTTTTAAATTTCCAAGCATAACAGCTTGTTTAGATCCTCTTTAAAATTTAGTTACTTTCAAAATTTCTTTCATGGCATTCGCTGAAGTACCTAAGTTGACCGAGTCAAACTATGACTCATGGAAGGTCAAAGCATTTACTTCTCAGAATGAGGAAGATAGAAAAGAAAAGAGTACGGTGCCCTACGCATCTACAGTGGATAGTCTGATGTACGCCATTTTATGCACACGGCTAAACATAGCCTGCGCAGTTAGCGTGGTGAGTCATTTGCAAGCTAACCCAGGAAGAGAACGATGGAACCGCTGTAAAAAATATTCTCAAGTATCTGAAGAGAACTAAGTATATGGTCCTAACATATGGACATGGAGATTTAAAAGTGGATGGATATATTGACTCAGATTTTCATCTGATGTAGATGATCGAAAATCTACTTTAGGGTTTATATTCATGATCAATGGTGGAGCGGTGACTTGGAAAAGTTCGAAGCAAAGCACAACCGGTGATTCCACAATTGAGGCAGAATACATAGCAGCTTCAGAGGCTACCAAAGAGGTTGTTTAGATTAGGAAATTTCTTGGAGAACTTCAAGTGGTCCCTAATGTAGAGCTGCCATTGCCACTTTATTGTGACAATAACGAGGCTATCACATAATAAAGGAAATCGTTGGCAGAGGCAAGATAACTGTTCAAAGAGTAAATTCAGCTGACTACGTCGCTAACCCATTGACCAAGCCTTTGACACAGGCAGTGCTGGATCGACATCTTGAAAAGATGGGTATTAGATACCAAAGTGATTAACATTGAGTACAAGTGGGAGATTATTAGGTTAATGTCCTCAAATGTCCTAGAGGATTAGTAAATGTTAGGACATTATTAATTTGTAATTGTTTCGAATTTTATCAATAAAAGGCAATTAGTTATTTACTATTATATTTGCATTTATATATTGTAATCATCAATAAGTCCAGAAACACGAGAGTGAACTCTCTAAGGCACTGGAGGAGTTTGCTACTTGTGTACTAAAATAGTCTGTAAGTCAAGGATTTTCAATTGGGCATTAAAAATCATGAAGACTTGTATGATATGAGTTTTGACGAAAAAGGTGCACGTCAATCACTAGGAAATGGCGAAGAACTCACATCATAGGTGTACTGATGGAGATAGTGGCACTCAGACATGACTCGCATCGATTCTGCCACATAGATTTTCACTCTCTAACAGTCAATGACAGAATTGGTTAAATTGTAATAGGTGTGTCTGAACTTGAGCCTTGAGGAATCGAGTTGAAGATATACTTGTGACATTAGGTTCTTCATTAGAGCAGTTAGGCCCAATTGACCCTTTGATGAGGTCAACCTCGAACTGCAACCTAATGGTAAGTAGTAGTCATAACTGATATCCAAGATGGGATTCGTTCCCTAGAAGGTGAACGAGGAATTATCCTATGCATTTATGAGTAAGTTAGATCTTAGAGTCTTTGGCCAAAGCATTGACTGATCTGAACTATCTGAACTTATTATAAATATAGCATAGTGTCAAGTTAAAGTGTTTGACCAAAAGCCATAACTCTCACGTGACCGGGATAAGGAAACAAAGAGTTTATATTCACACGGTATTTACAATAGGAAAGGTAATAAAATGATCTAATCATTTCATCTTATTTGGGTTAAAATATGAACCACTTGACTGGCTAGGTGGGACCCATATTCAATGGAATCCTCTCATTGCCAAATATAGATCAACCTAAAGAGTCATGCTTAAAACGGAAAAATCGATAGAAAAATGGAATATTTCTTGTAGTAATATTTTAAGTATTGGATACTTAAAATTAATTAAATGGAATTAGTTCTTTGAAGAAATAAGTTAGTTCATTCATAATTTAATTAATATGTTATTTCTTGGAGAAATAAAATTAATTAAGTATATTATCTATTATTTAATTAGATTAATTAATTGGATTGAATTAATTAATTAAATGATGGATTGGACTAAGCTCAAATTGGTGCACCAAGTGGCACACCAAGGCCTACACGGGGCAGCCACTAGGCGTCCTTTATGGGCTAATTTGAGCCCAAGATATTAACTTAAGTGATATAAATATATCACATTAGTTAATACCTATGTCATAAGTTGTAATTTACTTAAGCCACAAGAAAAGAACTCCTCTCCCTCTCTCTCTCTAGCCGTCGGTTTCAACACCAAGAAGGAGGAAGATTTTTCTCATCAACTTTTTCCGTCGAGACAATTTAGAGAGAGAACTCTTGGACTGCTCGGATGATCAAGTTTTCTGCTCGAGTATTATCGCGAAGAAGTTGAAGAACTCAAGTTCGTGAGATTCTCCAATCACTTCGTTACAACGGTTAAAATTTCGTTTACCCTATCGTACATACGTCTGATAAAGCCCCGGGATTGATCCTGTTGTGGGAAAATGCAAATAAATTTTTAAAATTCCATTTCCGTTGCGTTTGGTTATTTTTCCCCAACATGAATGTCACTCAACTTCACATTCGGACGTTTACTTTCTCTAAAAATTGTTGACTTTGAATTTGATCGTCACACGTTCGAACGTTGCATTCCCTACATTCGGACGTTGGAATTAGTAGCTGATTTTTCCGCTGAAATCTTCTTTACATGTTTTTCACCATTTTTCCTCTATTATAATGATTTGTACCTGAACTCACTAAATACACAATTTAAATGCATATGTGGTATAAAATCATGCATAATCCAATATAAATCGCATCAATAAGGGGCTCTAAAAACATGTCAAATCACTACTTATCAGCTTACTATATATTAGGATCATTATGCCAATTTGTTCGTCCTAGACGGATTTCCTAATGGATTGGCTAATTTAACATGGCATAGGCCCAACCCAGGTTACTATTTTTTTGTGCTAGACTTCGCCTCAATAGTTCAGTTAAACTGAGCCTAGGCCCAAGTTTGGTAGAGGCTCGATCCTTGGTCAGCCACATTCAGGATTAGCCTAGGAGTGAGACACTTTTGTTGATTTCGTTTGAAATGTTTAATAAGTAAAAATGGCTAACTCAATTTGTTCAAGGTGACGTTAACCATACAGTGACCAAGGGTTTGAATCGCCATGACCACATATAATTTTTTTATTTCAAAATAAAAGGAAAAAACAGCTAGATTAATAATCATTCTAAAATTTAAAAGAATAATCAAAAGAAACAACATGTAAGCCACATAATCCCGTGGTTCAAATTTGAGGATTTGATAAATGCTACATTTAAACTAGTTTTCTCTCGTTTATCACCTTAGTTTACATAGTTTCTTCGATATCTTGATCACATATACTTTAACCCTTGTTTTCTCTTATATTTTAGTATAACTTAACATTTGGAGCAAAAGAACAAGGATCAAAGATGAATCAAGCATTAAGATGCAATGCAAGGAAAAACGCAACAACGTTTGAGGGGTCATAGTAGCGAAATGCTAGAGTTTATGGAGTGGATTTCACTACTAATGTTCAAATTACATACTTACTATACCAATCATAACCTAAGAGGCCAAACTACATTTCGTAAGTTGAAAAATGGAAAGAAAACAAAATGAGAATAATACAAAAACAAAAAGACAAAAACAAAGGAAAACTCACAAAGCTTGGGTTGTCTTTCAAAAAGCGCTCTTTTAAAGTGACTAGCTTGAATTTGCAGAGCCATCATCATGGAGGATCATGGAGTGGAATGGATGACTTTTCCACTGTCCTATCAGTTTCCGCATACATCTTTGTCCCAACATTAGTGGTAGGTAATGATTGCCCGGTATCAATGAGATAACCCACGTTTCCATCTTTCTTGAATTTCTTGTAGCTCATCTTTCGGGGATCATCCGAAGGGTGTTCCTGAGATTTCTCAACATCTAAAAAATTAAAAGCATCTAATTTTGAACAAGAATCAGTCTCAAATGAGTTCTTGAAACTCTTATAGGCATTTAATGTAACTTTCGTATTTCCCACATTCAGAGCTAGCTTACCATTCTCCATGTCAAGATTGTCTTTACCTGTGGCTATGAATGGTCTTCCTAAGATTAGTGGGACTTCATTGTCTTCATCCATCTCAAGACCGACAAAATCGACGGGAAAATATAATATGCGACCTTGACAATCACATATCCAATGATTCTCCTTGGCTACTTAACGGATTTGTTTGTGAGTTGTAACCTCATGGTAGTCGGCTTAGGATCGCAGAGGCCTAATTTATTGAATAGTGCATAAAATAAGTTGATCCTAGATCCTGAGTCACAGAGGTCTTGATTTAACTTTATATCCCCTATGGTGTATGGGATGGAAAGGCTTCCGAGAACCTTGCACTTCTTTGGTAGGATTGTTAAGTACTGCTACCGAGCATGCTTCTATCAAGCATACAGCCCCACCTCTTCCCACTTTTGCTTGTTCAATAAAATCTCCTTGAACAACTTCGTGAAGTTAGGTATTTGCAATATGGCATCAATGACTGGTACATTAATGCGCATTTCTCTTAGGTTATGTTTTGATTGATGGATTTGGGCCTAGGGATTTCAAATCCCCAGCTTAAATCCATTCTTTGTTGTTTACCCCAAATCTAAATGAATGGATTTCAAATCCATTTTAGGCCTAGTAGATTTGAAAGTCATTTTCTAATGGATTTCAAAACCACTCCAACAACTTATCATTTGAAATCCACTTCAACTATAATCAACACATTTTTTAAACACGACACATTTTTTACACACACAACACACTTTTTACTCACAGTGCACACTTTTTACACACACTACACATATTTTACATACATTGCACACATTTTCACATAGAATGCACACTTTTTTCACACACACATAACACTTTTTATAATACACTACTCACACATTACACACTTTTAACATACACCACACACTTTTTACGCACACTGCACACATTTTACACACAGTGCACACATTTGCCCACACTATAATGTTTATACACGCGACACACATTTATACACACTACATATTTTTTACACACACTGCACACTTTTTACATACATTGCACACTTTTTACACACACTACATACATTTACGCACACTACACATATCTCATAGGCAAGAATCCTCTCTTGGATTCTTCCATGCTAAATCTCTTTAGCACTCGATCTATGTACAAGGATTGGGAGAGTCCTAACATCCTACTCGATCTATCTCGATATATTTTTATACCGAGTACTTAGGAAGCTTCTCCCATATCCTTCAGGGAGAATTAATTTGACAACCATACTTTTGTTGACTGCATCATCCCTATATCATTTTCAATCATTAGGGTATCATCAACTTAAAGTAGCAGCAAGGTAACTGCGCTCCCACTAGCCTTCTTGTACACACATGCTTCATCAATGTTTTAAATATATCCATACTCTTGTATGACATTATCAAATTGTCTGTTAACACACATTGTGTTCACTCTCCTTGGATGTAAAACCCTCTGGATTCTGCATATAAATTTCCTCCTCAATTTCACCATTGAGGAATGCAGATTGTAACATTCATCTGCCAAATTTCAAAATCAAAATATACATATATGACTAGAAGTATCCTTATGGATTTCAGCATCACCACTAGTGAGAAGGTTTCGTCATAGTCAATACCTTGCCTTGGAGTAAACCCTTTCGCCACGAGGTGCACTTTATATATCGCCACCTCTCCATTAGCTCCAAGCTTTCACTTATAGATCCACTTGCAGCCTATAGGTTTAAACCCGTCTGGCTGGTCTACCAAGTGCAAACCTTGTTGGAGTGCATGGAGTCCATCTCAATTTTCATAGCTTCTAGCCATTTTCCCAAATCGAAGTCCAACATCGCTTCCATATAACTCTTTGGATCTAAGTCCAAAAGGGAATCTTCTCACTTTCTTTCTTGCAAATGCCCGACCAATCTCTCGGGTGGCCTAGGTATCCTTTTGAATCTCCTCAGAGTTTGTGTAGTGTGGTATCAGCCAAGTTCGTTTAAGGCTCTTGAGCTATCTAAGTACTTTGAGTCTCCTCGATTTCTACTATATCGTTATTCCCATCCAATAGGAAATCCTTCTCCGAGAAGGTCGCATTCCTCGAAATAATCATGATTTGTTTCAAGGGACTATAGAACTAGTATCCAAAAGAGTCTTTTAGACACTCCACAAACCTACACAACGTGGATCTTGGTTCTAGTTTGTTTCCCACTTGCTGCTTGACATAAGCAGCACACCCGCACACCCTAAGGTGTTTGTATGAAGGTGCTTTACCAAAATAAATTTCATATGGTACCTTAGGCACACTCTTAGATGATGCTATATTCAATAGATAGGTTGTAGCGGTTAAAGCATAACCCCACATTGAAGAAGAAAGTCCAGTGCGACTCATCATTGATCGAACTATGTCCAACAAGGTTCAATTATTTCGCTTAGCTACCCCGTTTAATTGAGGTGTGCCGGGCGGAGTACACTACAAGATAATTCAGAAACTCATTGGATAAGTATTCACCTCCTCAATCCGATCGAAGAATCTTGATACTTCTACTAGTTTGATTCTCTACTTCATGTCTAAACTCCTTGAATTTTTCGAAAGATTCAAACTTGTACCTCATAATGTGCTTATGGAATTATCTAATTTTCGTTTGTTACTTTGTTGACTATTAACAGTAGGATAAGTAGGGAAATAGTATAAAGATCATCTTGCAATTTTGACTTTATAATAAGATTAGACTTATAAAACAAAGAGCAACTAGCATTATGAATCTTAAAATGATATTCTTCTCCATCCAAAACAGGAATGTAATTGATATTTTTTATTATCTCGGGTACAAAATAGACAAAACTTATAATCAAAATCCTACTTCCTAATGCTAAGTGAACGGTCCCTATAGCTTCCGCAACAACCATTGCTTCATTTCCCATCCCCACTACTACAAAAATGACCTATGACAGCGGTTTTAACCGCTGTTATAGGGGTGGACCTATTACAGCGGTTCCCTGAACACCGCTGTCATAGGGGGACCCTATGACAACGGTTTTCAGGAAACCGCTCTGTGGAAAAACCAAAAAAAAATAAAAATAACGGACCTGTGGCAGTGGTTCTCGCAGAACCGCTGCCATTTTTTCTGTTTTTTTTTTAATTATTTATTGCCCTGTCATGATAGTGCCTGTACAGTAATATGCAATGATCCAACCAACAAATTTCAACTAACAACAAAACATATTCAACATAAACAAACATCACCCCAAACTTCAATATTACCATCTTTTTCCTCCAACAATAAAATATTATAATCTCCAACAAAATGTACAATCAACTAATTAAATTACTAATGACCTTACGAAATACAATAAATCAAATCTCAATTTACAACAAGTCACAATGTATAAAAACTACATTACCTAATTTCTAAGGAACTGCTAAGAAAATTTAACGTGCAACTTCGCAGCATACTTCATCAATTTGCTCATCAGTATAGAAGGATTGACAATCCTTAAAGTACTGCAAGATATATGTATATATATAGAGATTAATTGCAAAGTGAAATAACATTTCAATTACCTACCAAAGGTTTAATAATTTCAAAAGTAATAGAATTAAGTATATATAAGGATTATGTATACCGT
>WHWC01000325.1:0-29586 GCA_019426215.1 Buddleja alternifolia | reverse complement strand
GCTGTAAAATCTTCATCCTTTCAAGGTAAAAACTTCTCTCATGCCTTCAAAAGCTTCAAACTTTCAGCAATGGCGCCCAAAGCTTCAAAATCTTCCAAATCACCAAGTCTGCTACCGGAAAACTTTCCACGCTGAAAAACCGGTCACGGTAACACCGGGATTTCTTGTTAACTGGGACTCTCTTTTTGATAACCAGAATTTTCCCCTTCGGATGTTCTTCCACTTGTCTATTAATCTGGTTTGCGCACATGATTGCTGTCGTTTTCAACCTTCATGAAGCAGAAACCCTTTTCTTCTTCAAAATGCAAAATCCTGACGATGGAACTTCATTTCCTGCCTTTCCTTTTGCCCGTGAGACCTTTACTCTCACTTTTCTCTTTCTTCATCATTGCTTAATCTTCCAATGATGTGGCTGAGTCGAGAACGTCACTGTTGGTGATCGACCAAGGTCTGGGCTCTCATCAAGAAAGATGAAGTCGAAGCTGCTTATGAACCAAACTTCAAGAAAAAGACATTAAGGGCGAATATGTCATTCTTGCGGACATTTGCGCCAGATGATCGAATGCAGAAAGGGGACATTCAATAAAGTTTACAAATATTCAGTACAAGATGATGTGGCCATTCTGACCAAATTAAAGATTAATTGGTCTCTCTATGTTTTTATCGCTTCAAGGCAGCGATGGCCAAGTCGGTTAATCCCAAGCCTTATGGGATTGTGTTAAGTAGAACCTCACGCTTGCGATTTTACAAACTCCGCTAGAAA
Source organism: Buddleja alternifolia (assembly GCA_019426215.1). Classification (NCBI taxonomy): domain Eukaryota; kingdom Viridiplantae; phylum Streptophyta; class Magnoliopsida; order Lamiales; family Scrophulariaceae; genus Buddleja; species Buddleja alternifolia. The sequence goes on along the minus strand of WHWC01000325.1, from coordinate 28,823 downwards.
GAAGGTCCCAGCGTTAAGATGATTAGCGTGATGCTCAAACCTCGAAAACATAGTGGTGCAGCGGTTCCCAAAGAAGAGTGTGAGCGACTTCAAGCGGAAGGCGTTGTTCTCAGCGATGATGAAGAGCAAGCGTTTCCTCTTCATCATTGTCCTCGTCTGAAGAAAAAAATGGTGTTAAGCGACCAAAAAGAAAGATCGCTCTCAAGTCGCTGAACAGCCAAAAAGCAGAAGCCGGAGCCCAAGAAGAAACAAAAATCTCCTCTCCTTCTCCAAAATCCACCCTCTCCTCCTCCAGCGTTTATCTTCTCAGTTCCTGAAGAAGAAGAAGCAGTAGTAGAAGAAGTACCGCTTGCCCGAAGGCGTACTCCTCTTTCTACTCCAGCCGCGTCTACAAGCGTTTTAGCAAATCCAGCGCTTGGAGAGTCAGCGAGCGTTCCTCTCTCTGACACTGTTCCCGAAATCAGCTTAGATCCTCAAGCCGCTACTCAATCTGAGAGGCTTTTTAGTGCTCAGTGTAAGTATTTGCTAAGCAAATTAGTCTATCATTTCCTTGTTAGTTTCTAAGTCTCTAACGCTAGGATAAAATCTCTTTCAGCGCAATGTGAAACGAGTTTTGAATATGTTCTCAATACTCTTGAAGAATTACTATTCCCATTCGGTGTTGTGATAAGAGGCATTTTACGTGTTTTTAAGCCCCTTTGCGTTATGTCTTAGGTTCATTTATCGCTTGATTCTTGCCACATGTGCGTTTAATTCGTGCATTAAGTGATTTCAGGTCTTAAATGGATACAATCAAAGAACGGGTGAAAAATGACGTATAAAACAAGTTTAGGCCAAATTGCTATGCACCCCTACGCCTAGGCGCCATCTTGCCCACGCCCGGGCGCCGTATCTACACCACTTTCCACGTTCGAGCGCTATTTCCGTATGTTTAGAGACCGAATTGGATGAAGTTTCCATCTACAAAGTTGTAGAACTATGTGTTAGCTTCAAATGAGGACTTGAATCATCCAAATCGGAGTTTTGTGGAGAGAGTTATGAAGGAAATACAATTACTGCACCAGACAGAGGCAAATACTCCCAACATTCTGCTGACGGCGCCCGAGCGCCATAATTCCCGCGCCTAGGCGTGGCCACATCCGAGATTTGATTCCTTTCAGCCAAAAGATCATCATTTGATGGGGGAATGGAAGATTTAAAGCCAAGAGGTCATCACATGTATGAGAGGGATGTCATAAGTATGTTTCTTACTAGATCTACTTTAGGGAATTTTATATGACTCACTTTAAGAGTAGTGGAGGACACACTAGGGGGGGCACACACATGAGGAGCTGATTGGTGGTGGTCTTCTTAAGGATTTTGGGGCAATTGACCGAGAGAGGAAGGAGGAGGAGAGAGAGAGAGGCATTTTTTGCCATCACTTTTCACTCATCATCATTCATCACCATTTCTTCATCATTTTTGGAGGGGAACAAAGAAAGAGGAGCTAAGGATTGAAGATCAAGAGAGCAAAGATCCATCATCAATCAATTGAGGGAGTTTTAATTATTTGCATTTACATGTTTATTTCCATGAGTATGTATATGTTTGTATTAGATTTTCTTAAGGCTTTGATGAGAGGCTAATATTGTAGAACTAAGGCCATGTGAAGGCCAAATTTATGAATCAATATATGTGAAGTTGCTCTTTGTATTAATTCTCCTATTGCTTTGTGTGTTAATTCTATGCTTTTATTCCAATCATGTGTTTGATCACCATATGCTTGCTATCTTGCCTAATCTAGGTGTTCGAGAGAAAATAGATTAGGGTGCAAGAGAATTAACACATCATCCGAAACAAATGAGGGATTGCCCTAGAAATAGGTAAAGATTCCGGGTGTTGTTAGCCGGATTCGTTCGGGGAAGCTCTAGAACGTTAATGCGTGATTTTTGATTAGATTCTCGGATAGACATATTTAGAGAACCGTCAATTAATCATAGGATTATTATGTGCCGAGACATCGGGTAATAGTTAATTTAGGAGTTTCCACCAAAGCAATAGGAGTCTAATAATTCGAAGAGTAGCTCATATATATTGACGAGTAGATTCGGTTGTAGCATGTGCCTTAGTCATTTTATCATACGTGAGATTAAATCTATAGTACGTTTCTCTTTGGTTCTTCGTTTGTTTAATCTTTTTCTTGCACTTTACTTTAATTGTCTTATCTTTTATCGAAAATCATTAACTAGAATTCAAGTCCTTGTGGTTCGACAACCCGGACTTTTTGTCCACTTATTACTACACACGTCTAGTGCACTTGCTATTATAGCACGTTAGCTTTTAGCGTGTCAAGTTTTTGGCGCCGTTGCCGGGGACTTGTTTATTTTAGTTTTTTTTATTTTCGTTTACATTTTTTATAATTCTTAGTTTTCGTTTATTTCTTGATTTTCTTTTATTTTCGTGATTAGTCAATTTTGTTCTTGTATTTAATTGTTAGGTTCTTGAGGTGCATGACCCGCTCCTCAAACAAGCCTCTATACGAGTTGGAGCCCGAAATTGAACGAGTTCTTAGGACTAGTAGGCGAGCAAGAGAAATGGCCAATAATCTCAACCAAAACCCAAATGGAAATTTCCCGGACATGAACTCACCGGAAACTAGGGAGTGGTTACAAGGTGTTCTACAAGCCATGCAAGCGGTACCTCCTCCACAATCCCGTCGGTTCGGGGTAGCTTACCACCTAGGGTCCATACCATTCCGGGGCCCGTAGTCGTGCCTAATTTCTTCACACCAAACTACCACATTCCGGCTCACATTTTTAATATGGTGCAAGGAGATCCTTTCTATGGAGAACCGCACGAATCACCACACGCTCATTTGGAAACCATAGATGAGGCTCTTGTGACCATTCAATATCACCCACGTGATCTTGATGCGATTCGTCTAAGAGTCTTCCATTTCTCATTGAAGGATAGGGCGACAACATGGTACAAATCCTTACCTCCACAATCTATTACAACATGGAGTGAGTTGGTCGATGCCTTTTTAAATAAATTCTTTCCACCCTCAAAAATCAATGAGCTACGGAGTAATATAAAAGGGTTTAGGCAAAGGAGCAATGAATCTTTAGCCGAGGCTTGGGCTAGATATAAGGGCATGCTCCGTAAATGTCCCGATCATAATTTTGGGTTGAATGAACAAGTACTCCATTTCTATGATGGGGTTAGGTCACGTATTCGGCATAGACTCAACGCGGGTGCGGGAGGAGATCTCCTTGGGTTAGACTGTCAAAGTGTATGGGACAAAGTCGAACAGTTGGCCCGAGAAGACGAGCTTTACCCCGACGATGAAGAGGCCTCATCCTCTAAAAAGGTTGCTTGTATTGAGGAAGTAGTAGAGGAAGTAGTAGTCTTGGAACCGGAGGTTGGCAATGTTAATTATGTGGGGAATCAAAATAAACCTCGGGTGAACTTTCATATACCCGAGAATTTTCCAAAAAGGCCTAACCCCGCACAGAACGCACAACCGGGGATCTATCAAGCTCCACGACCACCCTTCAATAACCCACCCCCGAGGCAAGGCAATTTCAATGGACAAGGTCAAGGTCAAGTGCAAATGCGACCTCCCACAATCGATGAGAAACTTGATGCTCACATGAAAAAGTCCGATACATCTTTCAACGAAATTCGGGGTATGATAAAGGATATGTGTATGGAGATGAAGGATTTGCGAACACAAGTAGGGCAACTTTCTAATGCGGTTAATGGTAGAGCCCCGGGGACTCTCCCAAGCGACACGGAAAAGAACCCGAAGGCCCAATGCAATGCCATAGCCTTGAGAAGTGGCAAACAATTGGAGAATGACACTGCCAGTACATCCGCGCCCGAGCGCCCCGACCTGCACGCCTAGGCGCCTACAGATACGCGCCTAGGCGCCAATATACGCGCCCAGGCACCACCCACAAACCTGCCAGATTCATATGTTCTGCATCCCGCGCCCGAGCGCCCAGAACTGCACGCCCAGGCGCCAACAGATCCGCGCGCCCAGGCGCCGCCTACTGTTTCAGTGGGTTTTCATCCGTCTCATCCAACGCTATCTCCCCCTATCGAAGTTCGTCTCCCCTTCCCAAATGCTCACAAAAAGAAGAAAAAGGAGATGGATCCGAGTTTTCTTCGAATCTTGGCAATCCTTCGGGAAGTGAGAATTAATATTCCGTTTATTGACGCCATTCTCCAAATGCCGAATTATGTGAAGTTCTTCAAGGACATACTCTCCAACAAGAAAAAGTGGGAAGAGAATGAGACGGTGTGCCTCACGGAAGAATGCTCCGCCGTATTACTCAATAAATTGCCAACTAAGCTCCAAGATCCCGGGAGTCTCACAATCCCATGCACGATTGGATCCCTATCATTCAAGAAGGTGTTATGTGACTCGGGGGCCAGCATCAATCTTCTTCCATACTCACTGTTTAAAAAGCTAGGCCTTGGAAATCCCAAGCCGACCTCAATGAGCCTTCAACTAGCCGACCGATCGATCAAGAGGCCCAAGGGGATAATCGAAGACGTTATTGTCCAAGTCGACAAGTTTTATTTTCCCGTTGATTTCGTAGTACTCGACATGGAAGAAGATGTGGAGGTACCATTAATCCTAGGGAGACCATTCCTAGCCACGGGTAAGGCGGTAATTGACATTGCTAATGGTAAGCTTACCTTGAATGTGGGCGATGACAAAGTTACCTTTGATGTTTACAAAGTCCTTAAACATCCTATTGATCATGACTCGTGTTATCGAATTGATACATTTGACCATTTGATTGTTGAGTATTTACAGGACAATACAATTGAAAATTCTCTCGAACAGAATCTTATGAAATCCATGCAAGTGGACTCGGAGAAAGATGATCTAGTGGAAAAGGTTCTAAGCTTGGAGTACAAATCTTCCTCTCATTCGGGAGGATTCATCAAAGTTGATAGATCATTGTCAGGATCACCTCGCCCATCTATTGAAGAACCCCCTCTCTCGAACTCAAACCCTCCCCTCCCACCTTAAATATGTGTACTTGAACGACGACGAAACACTCCCATTGATCATTTCCTCATCTCTTTCAGGATCACAAGAAGAGCAATTAATGACGGTGTTGAGATCTCACAAACGGGCTTTTGGGTGGAAACTTGCGGACATCAAAGGCATTAGTCCAGCGATATGTATGCACAAAATACTTATGGAGGACTCCACCAAGCCTACACGCCAACCCCAAAGGAGATCAAACCCACAAATCCAAGAGGTAGTAAAGAAGGAAGTGATTAAACTGCTCGACTCAGGTATAATCTATCCTATTTCTGATAGTGCGTGGGTGAGCCCTACCCAAGTGGTGCCTAAGAAAGGGGGGATAACGGTAATTGAGAATGCGAATAATGAGCTTATCCCAACTCGTATAATTAGTGGGTGGCGTGTATGTATAGATTACCGTAAGTTGAATGATGCCACACGTAAGGATCATTTCCCCCTCCCCTTTATTGACCAAATGCTTGAACGATTAGCCGGGCATGATTTCTATTGTTTTCTAGATGGTTACTCCGGCTATAATCAAATTGCCATAGATCCTGAGGACCAAGAGAAAACCACTTTCACTTGTCCTTATGGCACATTTGCTTATAGAAGGATGCCATTTGGCTTGTGTAATGCCCCGGCCACTTTTCAAAGATGCATGATGGCTATTTTTCATGATATGGTTGAAGATTTCCTTGAAATTTTTATGGATGACTTTTCTGTTTTCGGAACAACTTTTGATATTTGTCTTGCTCATCTAAATGTTGTGCTTAAACGTTGTGAAGAAACCAACCTTGTTTTGAATTGGGAAAAATGCCATTTAATGGTCCGGGAGGGATTGTGCTTGGCCACAAGATCTCTCAAAAAGGGATCGAAGTGGACCAAGCCAAGATTGAGGTCATTGAAAAACTTCCCCCGCCCACATCGGTAAAAGCTGTTAGGAGTTTTCTCGGGCATGCTGGTTTCTATAGGCGATTCATCTTGAATTTCTCTAAAATTGCGAAACCGTTGTCTAATTTGCTTGTTAAAGATGCACCTTTTGATTTCAATTCTTCTTGTATGCAGGCCTTTCTTGATTTGAAGGAACGCTTAGTTTCCGCCCCTATCATGTCATCCCCCGATTGGAGCTTACCATTCGAATTGATGTGTGATGCGAGTGACACCGCGGTTGGAGCGGTCCTTGGCCAAAGGAAGGAAAAGGTATTTCGAACCATTTACTATGCTAGTAAAACTCTTAACGATGCACAATTGAATTATGCCACCACGGAAAAAGAATTACTCGCCATAGTCTTTGCATTCGATAAATTCCACTCTTACCTCGTGCTAAACAAAGTGATAGTTTACACCGATCATTCGGCTTTAAAATATTTGCTTGCCAAGAAAGATGCTAAACCAAGACTTCTTAGGTGGATTTTGTTACTCCAAGAATTTGATTTAGAGATAAAAGACAAGAAAGGCACCGAAAATGTAGTAGCCGACCACCTCTCACGATTAAAGCTAGTGAATGATCCATTAGATGAGACACCAATTCGTGAGGAATTCCCGAATGAACACCTCCTTGCTATTTCTGAAAAAATTTCACCTTGGTATGCTAACTTTGCCAATTACATTGTTACGGGCCGTCTTCCCCCGGATATCACTTTTCATCAAAAGAAGAAATTTCTATCTGATGTAAAGCAATATCTTTGGGACGAACCCTTTTTATTCAAAGTTTGTGCAGATGGTTTAATTCGACGTTGCATACCCGAAACGGACGTGCATGCTATCCTATCTCATTGTCATGATATGGCGGTAGGTGGCCATTTTGGGCCTTCCAAAACGGTAGCTAAGATCCTCCAATCAGGTTTCTTCTGGCCTACTCTTGTTAAAGATGCACATCATTATGTCAAATCTTGTGATCGCTGTCAACGAATGGGGAACATCTCTAAACATCATGAAACGCCCTTAAATAGCATGTTAGAGTGTGAGTTGTTTGATGTATGGGGTGTGGATTTCATGGGCCCTTTCCCCAGTTCTTGTTCAAATAAATATATCCTTGTTGCGGTAGACTATGTCTCCAAATGGGTGGAAGCCGTGGCCTTGCCTACTAATGATGCTCGGGTTGTCACTCGTTTTCTGAAGAAGCATATTTTTACTCGATTTGGAACTCCCCGAGCCATCATTAGTGACGGGGGCACCCACTTCTGCAACAGGCAGTTTGAACTTTTATTGACCAAGTACGGGGTGAAGCATAAAATTTCGACCCCATACCACCCACAAACTAGTGGCCAAGTGGAGGTCTCGAATAGGGAGATTAAGCGTATTTTAGAAAAAACTGTCAACGCATCAAGAAAGGATTGGTCCCTTAAATTGGATGATGCTCTTTGGGCTTATCGGACCGCCTATAAAACCCCAATTGGCATGTCCCCGTATCGTCTTGTTTTTGGCAAAACATGTCACTTGCCCGTTGAACTCGAGCATCGTGCTTATTGGGCCATTAAGTTTCTAAATTTTGACTCTCAAAGTGTAGGTACACAACGTTTGCTACAACTCAACGAGCTCGAAGAATGGCGTCATCTTGCCTATGAGAACGCAAAACTCTATAAGGAGCAGACCAAAATGTGGCATGACAAACATATTCTCCCCCGGGAATTCCACAAGGGAGAGCGGGTGTTGCTATACAACTCTCGACTCCGAATCTTCCCCGGGAAGCTCAAGTCTCGATGGTCGGGCCCATTTTTGATTTCCCAGGTCTATCCATCCGGCGCCGTCAAGCTTACAACAGATAAAGGACATACTTTCTTGGTCAACGCTCAACGTCTAAAACCTTACTTAGGGATGGATGGACCAAGAGACAAAGAGTCCTTCATCCTCGCGGACCCTTCGTGATTCTTCGCTTTCAGTCGAGCTAATGACTCTAAACTAGCGCTTCTTGGGAGGCAACCCATGTTTTCTTTCCGTTTCCTTTTCTTTTTCCCTTATTATCCCGTTTGTTGCTTTATTCTCTAGTCTTACATCTTTGATAGTTTGTGTTTTAAGTGTTTTGTCTCTTCCCTTTTGAAACAGGAAATGAAATTCTTTACAAAATATTTCCAAACGGGGCGCCCAAGCGCCTAGGCGCCCGATTCTGAAAGGGGCGCCCAAGCGCCGCGAAAACAGGCGCCTAGGCTCCCGGTTCTGAAAGGGGCGCCCAAGCGCCGCAACAACGCCCGCCTAGGCGCCCGTTTCTGAATTAAACAAATTTGTGGGTCAAACGGTCAAAATTCTTCACAAACTCTTCACAACTCCTCTCCCAAGCGATTTCCGGCGATACTCTCACCTTTTCTGGCCATCTCCACCGTGTTTCACCGCCACTTTCCATCAACATCACTCGCGGCACAGTGACCCCTCCTTCACATCCAACTCGGTGCGAAAATTTTGGGGAAAAAGGTGAGTTTTGGCTTTACCCTTCTTCCATTTCCGATTCATAGACGACGACTAGGTGCCTTACATTATATTTTGAGGATTATTTGGGGCTTTGTCCGATTGTGGATTGTATTTTTTTTTTAGGCCTTCTATTGAATTTGTGGATCGTAATCAAAAAAATTGAGGGTTGTTGTTGTTGAATGGGATAATCTATTGTTATCAATTTGTGGGTCAAAATTGAATTTGTGGGTTGTTGTGTTGAAATTGGATACTATTTTGTTGATTAAATTGTGGATTATTGCTTAAAGAATTGAGGAATCGGTTAAATCCGTGGATTATTGCTAGATTGTGGGTTGCTCTCTGATTTTGGTGTGTTGTTGGGCGTTGACGATTGTTGTATTGGGTTGGTTACATTTGGGTTGATTTGAGTAGTTGAGAAATTGATCATTGTTGTTGCACATGACGAGAACTACCAATAGACCGTCCAAGGGTAAGAAAAAAGTGGGTGAGGGTTCCTTTAATGAGCCCGAGACTCCCGATAATACCCGTTTTGAAAACCCCCAAGTCCAAATTATGTGTCAGAGTTTGAGCACCCCCCGCACCCCTATTAAGGAGCACTATTTAACCACCCGGGGACAGCCCTCTGTGCACGAATTGATACAGTTTCATCGCTTACAGTTTTTCTGTCAAAAGCCCGAGGCCATTCATCTTCCTTGGGTCCTGGAATTCTTCAGCTCCGGGGTTTATGATGAGATTAAGACACGAGGATGGCTGGGGACTACCCTTTTGGTCCGGGGCAAACATGTCAATTATGAGTTGAGACAGATTAGGGAGAGCATAGGCACCCCGACCCCTCAGACATGCGAGTTCACCACTCTTTACAATGCAGGGCGCCTCCGAGTTAGCCTGTCGGATATTTTGCGGGTTATTGGCCGAGAAGGGTGGGAATGGGTACCCGAAGAAGCTCATGTCCCCCGTAGGGCTCTATTACCCGAGGCTGCTTTCTGGCTCGACTTCATCCGATTCAATTTAATACCGAGTACCAATCGATCAGAGGCAAACAAGGAACGGGCCACCCTCAGCTACGCTATTATGTCCAAGAAAGCTGTGGACTTTGCCCGAGTAATCCACATGTCTTTGACGGACCACTTTAGGAAGTTGAAGAATGAGTTAGGGCCGTTGATTAACAAAGAATTGGCTAAGCAAAAGGGAGAAGGTCCCACTCGGAAGATTCCCATCATTCTCCCGTCACTGATCACAGCTTTATGCAAGGCGGCTAAGGTTCCCACATTTCCTTTGGAGCGTACTGAGCTTCCTGGTTCTTATCTCACCGTGGTAGATGACGACTCCCAGGCTCCTCCACCACCAGCTACTTCCAAGAGGCCTCGCCCTTCTTCATCCCGTTCTACTAGCTCCCCACAGTTTCCACCTATGGATGCCGCCGCCATTAGACAATTAAAGGATGAATTGAGGGATGAGTTGCGAGATGAGATGAGGGTGGTCATGTCCGACACTTGTGCTTATTTCCGTCAGCTTTTTGTAGAGCATGATGCGTTTGTCGGTTGGGGGCCGTTTGATTATTCTGCTCCTCCACCTTACCCGCACCCCCCGCCTCAGCAGCCCGCAGATATGCACGAGTCAGGTGCTCTCGTTCTTGAAGGAGGTGATGATGAGGCTCATAATGATGAGGGTAGCCCGTTGATTGATTTGGATGATCTCGGCGGAGAGGATGAGGATTACATTGACCGTTTTGGCACCACCGATTAGGCTTATCTTGTTTTATTTCCATGCATGTTTCTTTTTGTTTTTGGATATCTTTTGTTGGATTGTTGGATATTTTATGTTTTATGTTTGGATGCTTGATGTTTTCTTCCCATGCATGTTTCTCATTTTTGTTTGTCTCGTTTTGTTTTATTCTATTCTATCCAATGTTTGATGCTCTGTATGGCTAGCATTTGTTTACCTATGTAGTGATCGACACAGTGATTGCCATCCTTGGACTTGTTTGCCTTCAGTGGACTCGGGTTTGCTTTTCAGCTTCCCTATGGTGACGTGTACCTTGCCCTTCTCTTTTTCAAACATTGGGGACAATGTTCATAATAAGTGTGGGGGGTATGCTAGATCCATTATAGTCATGTTGATTCATGTTTTACATATTTCGGTCCAAGTTTGGAGGGTGCTGTACCTCTACATGTGAAATGTGTACAATTTTAATTTATTTTTTTTTGGATAGAATTTCAACCCTTCACTTGAGGCATTGAGTATGGTTAATTTGAATACATGGTATGTTTTCTCTATCAATTTGGTTTTTAATGGCTATACACATCGTTCTTTGCTTATGGGATCCTAACTAGACTAGATTAACCTTAAGATGATTCACATATGCACCTAAATCGAAGGTAGAGGAGTTGAGTGGGCAATCATTTTGAAACACTTAAAGGCTTGATCCCGGAAATATCAACTTAGAATTTTCACATGTGTTATGAGTTGAGAACGTTAACTTCGTGTGTTTAATAATAATAAAAAGAGGTTGAACATTGGTATGACTGAAAAAGTCAGGCTTAATAGATACTGGGGGCGAAGAGCACCATGCCTAGAATACTGTACTATTTTGCTAATTTGAGCTAAGCTCAAGCCAATGCAAGTGTTAAGTGAATAAGGACCTAGTTTGATTTTGTGGCCTTTGACACTCGAGCGATTAAGCCCTTAGGAGTGTCTTCACATTTGATACCCTAAAGCCATCTGGTTTAGGAGTTATTGGCCTAAAGCTCGTTACACGGGTGTCATAGAAAGCCTAAGAGGATCAAACATTGCACATGGTCTAGCCTCTAATGTTTCGAGTTGAAAGTGCATAAGATAAATCCGAAAGTGGAATGAATTGATGAATTTTTAAGTGACTATGAAGTTGTATTCAATTCTCGTACCATGTGAATAATCAAAAGTTGATAAATATGGGGTTAATGTTTGAAAAGTGGTAAGAATGCCACTTGACTATAATACTTGAGATTTATTACACTACACCCTTAGTATGATCTTTTCAATGTTAAGGCGTAACATGAGCAAATGTGTGATGTGTATATATTTGTAATATGAGCTTAAACAGATGAATTCATACCATTGTGTGCTATTAATCATTGTAATTTACGTTGAGTGATCGGGGTTGAAAATCTTTCGATTTTGTGGGTATATCGTCTGCAAACCCTCACGAGACTATAACTCGTCCTTTGAGGTAACTAAAAGGTTCAAAGGCTTGTTGCATTCGCTAAATGCAACCGTTTACTCCACGAAAGTGAGTTAGGTAGTTTTCTTTTTGTTTCTCTCTTTGATTGATGATGTTTCCTTATCTTAAAACTCTTATTGCTCGAGGACGATCAATTGATAAGTGTGGGGGTGTTGATAAGAGGCATTTTTACGTGTTTTTAAGCCCCTTTGCGTGTATGTCTTAGGTTCATTTATCGCGTGATTCTTGCCACATGTGCGTTTAATTCGTGCATTAAGTGATTTCAGGTCTTAAATGGATACAATCAAAGAACGGGATGAAAAATGACGTATAAAACAAGTTTAGGCCAAATTGCTATGCACCCCTACGCCTAGGCGCCATCTTGCCCACGCCCGGGCGCCGTATCTACACCACTTTCCACGTTCGAGCGCTATTTCCGTATGTTTAGAGACCGAATTGGATGAAGTTTCCTTCTACAAAGTTGTAGAACTATGTGTTAGCTTCAAATGAGGACTTGAATCATCCAAATCGGAGTTTTGTGGAGAGAGTTATGAAGGAAATACAATTACTGCGCCAGACAGAGGCAAATACTCCCAACATTCTGCTGACGGCGCCCGAGCGCCATAATTCCCGCGCCTAGGCGTGGCCACATCCGAGATTTGATTCCTTTCAGCCAAAAGATCATCATTTGATGGGGGAATGGAAGATTTAAAGCCAAGAGGTCATCACATGTATGAGAGGGATGTCATAAGTATGTTTCTTACTAGATCTGCTTTAGGGAATTTTATATGACTCACTTTAAGAGTAGTGGAGGACACACTAGGGGGGGCACACACATGAGGAGCTGATTGGTGGTGGTCTTCTTAAGAATTTTGGGGCAATTGACCGAGAGAGGAAGGAGGAGGAGAGAGAGAGAGGCATTTTTTGCCATCACTTTTCACTCATCATCATTCATCACCATTTCTTCATCACTTTTGGAGGGGAACAAAGAAAGAGGAGCTAAGGATTGAAGATCAAGAGAGCAAAGATCCATCATCAATCAATTGAGGGAGTTTTAATTATTTGCATTTACATGTTTATTTCCATGAGTATGTATATGTTTGTATTAGATTTTCTTAAGGCTTTGATGAGAGGCTAATATTGTAGAACTAAGGCCATGTGAAGGCCAAATTTATGAATCAATATATGTGAAGTTGCTCTTTGTATTAATTCTCCTATTGCTTTGTGTGTTAATTCTATGCTTTTATTCCAATCATGTGTTTGATCACCATATGCTTGCTATCTTGCCTAATCTAGTTGTTCGAGAGAAAATAGATTAGGGTGCAAGAGAATTAACACATCATCCGAAACAAATGAGGGATTGCCCTAGAAATAGGTAAAGATTCCCGGGTGTTGTTAGCCGGATTCATTCGGGGAAGCTCTAGAACGTTAATGCGTGATTTTTGATTAGATTCTCGGATAGACATATTTAGAGAACCGTCAATTAATCATAGGATTATTATGTGCCGAGACATCGGGTAATAGTTAATTTAGGAGTTTCCACCAAAGCAATAGGAGTCTAATAATTCGAAGAGTAGCTCATATATATTGACGAGTAGATTCGGTTGTAGCATGTTCGTGCTGATCCAATAACTTCTTTTCTCGATTTAGAACCAGAAGAAGAAGTTCCGGTGCCTGAGGAACTTGTCCCTAATATAGAAACAGATCAAGCGACTAAGTCAGTCGATGATATTCCTCAGGGTAAGCGGTTTAGTCTTTTCCTTGTAATTTCTACTTAGTAGAAATTTTGCTTGCTTTTCTCAACCGCTTACATGTATCAGCTCAAGATGCACCTCAAGATGCATCAACCGCTGATGCTCCTCCACTCTCTGAGATTCCAGTTGAAGTAGATGTGGATATGGCAACTGTTGTGGATATTGCAAAAGAAGCATCTCAAGCCCTTCCGGACACTGAACCATCTTCAGCTAGTGAAGCGACTTTACATGCTGAGAGGTCAATAGAAGTGGCCCCATCCCAACAGAAGTGATTGCCCTTGTTCCTACTCCAACAGGACCTCCTCCTCGTGTCATCGATTTCTTTTCTAGCGGATATACTCCTGATCTTGAATTTTATTATGCTGCTAGAGAACGAGACACCCAGATGCTTGCAAATCTAGAAATCACTTTTCAAACAACACTCCATTGGCCTGATCTTTCCAACACCCAAAAGTTTGAATTCTTTTAGCATCTTGCCGATTTAGTACTCTACAACTTGGAGCGACTCCAATCTCGCTTTGAGTATATTCGTCGACCAGTGATCAATAGAGCAGATTTTGACCAAGCATGGTTTAATTCACCGGTCGCTCAGACGAGTCTTTCTATCCTCTTCAAGCCAGCAAGATTGTCTTCAAGAATCCCCACATGGGCGATTGGAACAAAAATCCTGATGAGGAAGATCCAAACAAAATAGGATATTCGGCTCTCCCTAAAGTAGTCAACTCTCCTCAGAATGCTCTCTCTCCTACCCCACTCAAGTTATGGAAAGGCAAAGGACCGCTTGCGGCTGAGCGTCTCAATCCAGTGAATTTGTGGATAGAAGTTGAAGCCCGAGAATATCTTGCCAGATTATGGGCAGAGGATTATGACGAAGAGATCGAGCGCTTCAAGAAATTCCTAGCCGCTAGAAAAGATCAAAAGAAAGCTGATAAGCTTGGAAAAAGATGGATGATGGATACAGCCAGATGGGCTGAAGAGTTCGTTCTTCATTTCTACTCCCTTGATGAACTCATAAGATATCTATTTTTGTTTGAATTTGGAATTGAATACAGACGCCGAGGATTCGCGACCTTTTTGCTTTATCAGCGTCAACACGTTGCAGGTAATGTCAGCGACTTACCACGCTATAGGCAACCAATAGAAACCTACATTCGCTAGCATCTGGCCTTATTCAGCCAAGGCGGACGCTACATCTTGCATCCTCGTCAAGCGTTTGTTCAACGTGTCTTTCCTGACCTCAACGAAGAAGCCTCATCCAACAAACAACCGCTTCTTCCCGGTCAAAGTCAAATTCGTGTTGATGTCTCAAATGAGCATGCTGAGTTTGCTGTCTTCCACAGAGACATGAGAGCAGTGATAGAAAATGCCCAAGCGCTGGACATCTCTTTTAATCATTACTCAGGGTTAAGCAATTTCAGAGGATACAATCTACACCCTGTGCTCTTCAGTCAATAGAACATTCAAGTGGCCAAAATGATTTCGCTAATTAGGCCAGTGGATCAAACAACAGCTCAAGCGCTGATGCCACTTATTCTGGACTTTTTCAAGTGTTATACTTCAGGAATAGAATTGTCGAAAGGTGTGCAACTTGCACTTTGTATAGAAGAGCGCGAAGACGCTATATTCTTTATTCCGCAATCAAGCCTGATTAGTCCAAGGCATGTTATTGAAGATCCTTCTCCCCCAATCCAACTTGCACTCTGGCTCATTGCTATTGAAGATCCTTCTCCCTCAATCCAAATAATTGAAGAAGATACTGCTCCTACCAAGTAAGTCGCTCCAATTTCTAAGGCTTCTTTGCCAGATTTGTTTAGCGCCCCTGTAGTCGAGCCCCCAACGATCGAAGATCCTTCAATGGATCAAGCGATTGAAGAAGTGAACGCTGAAATTGCTCAAGAGCCTGAAGAGTTATTTATTAGAGATAAATCCAAAGGCAAGGCTGCAGTTTCTAGCTCTTACGGACTCATTCCATCTCCTGAGCGTCCTTCTTCCGATTCGAATTTGGAGAGTGATTCAGAAGCTAGAGATTTCAGACAGGCAGTACGGAACTCGCTCACCAACATTGAGGGTTCTTGCTCCAAGATTTTTGAGGCTGCTGATAGACATATCCAAATAGTGTCTGATACGTGAAGTCGTGATATTGCAAACGCTGCAAATAAAAGCATTGTTACCATCATGAGAAGCATGTCACCACTTGTCGCTGAACTCTCATCCGAATTCAACCGTCACTTAGCTCAGAGCGCTTCGGCTGATACTTAAAAACATATTTTGATCGATGCCGCTGCTCAGAGCATCGCTCAACAAGTTGCTCTCTTAGTTGACGAAGTTCGACTCTTGCGAAGAGAATTCGCTGAGTTGAAAACCTCTCTTGATGATGCCAAGAAGGGGGGAAACACAGTAAAGCATCAAGCGTCC
Organism: Buddleja alternifolia; assembly: GCA_019426215.1. Lineage (NCBI taxonomy): Eukaryota > Viridiplantae > Streptophyta > Magnoliopsida > Lamiales > Scrophulariaceae > Buddleja > Buddleja alternifolia. Next base: position 13,024 of record WHWC01000325.1, on the reverse strand, counting down.
AAAGCAATATCAAAGATAGATAATAAAAATAGGCGATCAATGTTTAAAGAACTAGTGAGCATCAAGAAGATGTTAACTAAAAAGAGAAAGCCAAGGTATTATCTAGGAAGATATCCGCTTCCGGAATTGGACGTCGATTTCTTGGAAAGTATGGGATTTCAACCTTATGCCGGACCGCTAAGATGACCTATCAATTGGAAACCGTCAAAAGATCCAAGAAAAGATATCTATCACGATTTAATTCGTGAATTTGGAATTTCTCCAAGAGAATGGACGGAAAGGTTGTTAGAACTTAATGAAAGCGCTAAACTTCATAGGCATGATTACGATGAAGTTCAACATACGACAATGATCAACATTGATCGTCTCCTAATGGACTTAGCGCTAGAAGTTCTCCAAGACGAAGAAAGAGCAAAGCGACAGAAAAAGTGAATGAATTGTTTTTATATTTCTGTTGTGGCTTTCATTTATATTACTTTCAGTATAAATCATGTATGCTTATTCTTTCAATATATGAATGATTTATCGCTGAAACAACTTGTTGAAGCTAATCTAACTATAGCTAACTTTACTAACTTTTTGAAAGCTAACTTATATTCATTTGGGCTTTTCTTTTAAGTAACTCTTAAATTATAAAAGAGTTATAAGAGTTAAAAGTCTTGACATCATCAAAAAGGGGGAAATTGCTAGGAAATTTCATGTTAGATGTTTTGATGATGACAAGATGGGATTCAATGTTAGACCCCAAATAAAATGTAAGTTTATGTTTTCATAGATTAGTGTTTAAGCATTTGAAAGTTTGTAATTGGTATTTAGGCTTGTAATTTTTATCTTTATAGATTTTAGACTAAGTATTAGATACTGAATCACTAATAGAATTATAGGCGAGTATATTAGAGAAGAAATTCAAGATCAGCGTCTGAAGTCAACCAGAGATGAAGATTTGTTTCTTAGCGTCCGTCAAACGCTAAAGGACCTCTTTTCAGGATTTATGGATCAAGCACTCAAAGCACTTAAGCGACCGATGTCAGATTCACCTGAAATAAATCCTCAAGTCATGAAGGACTTAAATGCAATCATTCAACGGACATTTATTTCCAATGGGAAATAAATTCAAAATGCTTGATAAGAGCATTAAATGTGATAAGATATTGTGACTTGTGGACAAGCCACCTTTTTGTCTAGACTGTCAGAACTTCAAAGTTTATAATTGTTCCCATCTAATCGGTTCCAGCAGATTTTCGGGAATGTCAGGTTTTAGGTAGAATCACGAGCCGCGTGAGAGGCACTCTCCTACATGTGTCCAACGGACAGATCCTAAGAATTGCCTATAAATACCTTACCTTCAGCAAACCCCAAAAGTACGGTACATAATATTACAAGAGAAAATTACGTACATGCACAAGACTTGCTTAGAAAAAGCTTAGAAACTCCATAGCTAAAATTCTTTAAAGCTTTTTTATCTACATTCCAGACAGTCACAAATACTTCAAACCTCTTCCAAAGAAGAAACCTAAATTCCTATTGAGATATTCCGAGTTGTTTGATCTTCCCAAAAACAAAAAAAACCTTGTGACAAACTTTCAACCTTTCATCTGAGTGAGAAAGTTGTTGAAACCCCTTTTCAAGCAGTATTTCTGAGTGAGAGAAGCTTGTAGAAGATGATCTTCACTGGTGCTGAAATCTGTGTGATCAAAGAGCCTGAGATCTTTTTCATCCTTTACTATCTTGTAGAAGATTCTGTGTGATTCTTTGACAATCATCCTAGTAAATTCCTCCAAGTGAAAAAGGAGAAGAAGGACGTTACTGGGATTACATCACCCAGTGAACCTTATATATCTTGTGTCAGTTATATTTTATTGTCTTATTTTCATACTACATCATTCATTCTGAAAAAGACAAGTAAAATTGCAAAGCGATTAATTAACCAATCGAACGCTAAAAATCATTTCCGCTGTGCTAACCCTGATTAAGCGATTTAAGCGTTACCCTACTTTGGTAAATTGCTAAATCACTAAGTCTAAGTTATCTTTACTGAAGCGCCTGACCCAAGCGCTCAGCTTTCTAAGCATTCAAATCTTTAAAAGTGATACGAACTTTTGAAGTCGAAAAAGACTTCAGGGTCTATTCAACCCCCCCCCCCCTTTCTAGACCTTTTCGTATGCCACTTGGGACCACCAATTGGTGATTCTTGCTTAGAAGACCGGATCATTAGTGGAACCAACATTGTCATAGTTTTCGAGGCTACTAGGGTTTCGACCGTCGCCAAGCTCTAAGCCTTAGACGGGGAAAAGATGGAGGGATTCGACCCACACAATGATCAAAATCTGGATAGGTTTTCTTTTTATCGTTAACATCTAGGAAGTCGTGGCGACGTTGGTAGAAATCGAACTAAGGCCTAGTTAATGATTATGAATAATTAATCTTGCATATGAAAGGACTTATTGCTAGCTTGTTAATGAGTCTAAAGAGTCACACACAAACTTAGTGTAGTACCAATTGGCTAGTTAATTCTTTGTGAATTAATGGAGAAATTAATTAATTGGAATTAATTAATCGGAGAAAAGAAATAATTTAATTAAGTGATCTTAATTAAATAATAGTCTTATAATTTAAAATTGGAATATTAAATTGGGAATGACAAATTATTTAATGGTCTAATTAATTAATATGTGAAAGAGAAAATGAATATATATATATATATATATATATATATATATATGTATGTATGTATATATACACGTTGGGCTTGTATGTAAATAGATTTGGTGGAGGACTTTTTTATCTTGTTCACCAATTATATGTATGTATATGTATATTTAATATATATCTTATTAATATATTTAGTAGGATCTATTCTAATTAATTAGATATGGAAAGATCTTATAAATATGTTAGGATCAATATTATGGATATGGTAAGATCTATTTAATTAGTTGACTAATTATATGAAAAGATCTTATTTGGATAGATCTTATATATTTGGAAAGAATCTCAAATAAATGGAAAGATTTTGTTTGTTAATTAGTGGATCTAATTAACTAAGGAAGAGAAATAAGATGGAAGGAAACTTAGAATAATATATATATATATATATATATATATATATATATATATATATATATACACACGCCTATTTAGGTATGTATATGTGCTTGTGTGAGTTTCCATATTTGTGGACTCTCACCCTATATATATATGTATTGATATTTTATTCATAAGTTAATGCAATTCATTCTAGACAATTTTGATTGTGAAAATTCTCTCCATCTTTTCTCTTCTACCTTTTTCACATCTATTTCTTCCAACTCATGTATTGAGTACGAAAAACACCAAAAATATTCCTACCCCTTTTTCTCACAAGCCAAAATTTGATATTCTCTTGGCTAGCACTGGTGGAGATAATCGAGAGTACGAGCTAAGGTGTGGATAAATTTAGAGGTGCAACACTTGGGGCGCTAGGGCAAATCCATCCGAAGAGGTGTAGCAGGGAGTTGCTTAAAAAGATGTTGCTGCTTTAAGGTTTTCAAGAGGTAAACACGAGAAAATTTCCTCTTAGGATAGTTTTGAATCCTATGGTACCATGTCTACCTAGCCCTAATTTCGGGGATACCACTTTATTTTTAAAATTTGTACCTTCCGCTGTGCCGGCGTTCCCGGGGGTTTATACCGTGATCCCAACATATATCACCTCTATAAACCCCAACCAAACGAAGCCAAGAAAATGACAAGATTTCTCTGACTACTACAAAAAAAATTTGAGAATCTAGACATATGTTTAATTTTTATACATAGTTTTGTATTTAATGTTTAATTTTTTTTATATCATGTTATAAAGTCTTTAGCTACCCAACCTTAAATAGATACAATAAATAAAAAAATTCCGACTATGATTTTACCATTCAGTTTTCACACTAATACTCCGATAAATGCTTGAGGTAACGGAATTACAGGACTGATTTTAGTAAACTAAATCCGTTAATAATCATATCGTTGTTAATTCAGTTGAATTACCATTAACGCATTAATTTGGGTACAATTTTTTAATTAAACAGAACTTCGTTTTGACGATTGAATAGCCTTACACTACAAAACAAGAGACTATTAGTGATAAAATGTCAAATACAATGTTAAAGATGTATTTAATTGTGTATATAAAGTTACACTAGCTTTTGTTTTGTCATGAAAACAATGTTTACAAATTTATTAGTGATAATAGTTGCATACAAACTGTCTTTATTAATAATTAGTGATACAAGAATTATGTAAAAATTTCCAGTACTGATTGTTTTTGGGCAAAAACAAATTGAATAGGGACGAATTAAATATAATTGATTCGAGCCCCGTGATAATTCTACACTTAGAATTATCTAACAACCCCCGCGTTCGAGTTCGATACGCTAGACGGTGGTTCTGACTTTAACATTTCGATGTGTTGTTTAACATTAGCTATTTGGACCGCAATTATTCGACGAAAGTAAGCAACAAAAAGAGGAATTGAAGACACAAGTCCAGATACAGTATTTACCTATCAAATATTTAAATCTGACAAAAAGATAAATATTATACCTCCATATTGATCTCCAATTGAATACAAACAGTTTGCTTCGAGCAGCTTGATGAATTCAAGCAGGATCACCAAATATCGGTTCTACTGGATCTACACTTCTACGGCTAATTCTACGCTACCGACTACTCCTAGCTACGCCTACTCCTAGAGAGAAAAGATAAAAGCAGAGTTGATGATTTTTCTATGTGTCCCTCTTTCTTCTCCTTGCCTTGCTTTTATCACGTACCCACGTCCATCATGGCCGAAAAACTGCTTCCCAATTGTACTTTTAAATTTCTTTTATTGGCGTGTCTTTGAACTGGGCAACTCCCTCTTTTTTGGATTCGCCTTCAAATTTGGACCCCATCGAGCCCATTTCGTATGTTACTGATCCCATGACTTCAATTGGGTTCACCTGATTTGAGCCCATCTTTGAATAGTCTTGGCTGTATGGGATATTTTATTTCAAGCCCATCTTCGGATTAAGGATGGTTTGGGCTTTCTTATCAGACAAAGCCCATTTTATTTTGGGTGTAAACAAATGCCCCCCTCATACACGTGAATTAATTCAGATTTATGTGTATTAAAGGACACGTTTGAATTCCATGTCATCAAAGGTCGCACCCTTTTGTGACAGATTTAGTACTGGGTGACCATTCGGATTCCAGGTCATCAAAAGTCACGTCTTATTATGACACACTACTCGTGAATTTGGCGGCCATGCAAAGGCACGTTTTTCTGTATTCACCTTCACTCCACGACCTTTCTATTAATGGTCATTTCTTTTCACTGACAAGTGATAAGGAACCAATAAATTGTTCATCTTTAGAGAACACAAGAATTCAAATTTCATTCCTTCTTCTTCTTCTTCTAGACCTAAAAGCCAACATTCCCCTTGTTACACCAGTTCTTTGTGTGCTTCGATTTCTCACAGGAATGGCTTTTGCTCCACATCGTTCAATACACAATGTAACCTCCTTAGTTCCTCAAGCATCCATTTTGGATTGTAAGGAAGCGTCAGATCTCTATGATGAGATTAGGGCATTCGAAGACCACTATTCCGATGTTAAAATCTTTTCGCTCGACATACCATATATTATCCCTCGATGGGCTTCCGACCGCCGAGGTCAAACCCTTAGCCACATAGCGTTAGGTCCTTGCTTTGAATCATCGGCCTTTGAAGACGAGGCCTCCCATGTACCTAATTTACTTGGGACATGGCCAGACCTCGAGTCCGATAATGCTCTGATTTGTATAAAGGGCGTCCATAAATTTGCCCGGACTAGCCCAACAAAACCCACCATAGGTTAGATTGGCAATACCGACGCCTTTCCCTGGTTCAATTGCCTCCATCGATTTCATGCGAAATGGGAGAATAATCGAATAATGGGACTAATTCGAATAGCCTGTTATCAAACTCTCCCTTTCGAGCAGGTTATGATGGATGCTCTAGCTCTTTATTGGCATCCCTCATAAACTGTTTTGTTTTGCCTCGAGGGTTCCAGACCGTCACCCTCAAAGATGTGGCTCTGATTACAGGAGCATCCCCTCTTGGGGTGATACTGCGTATTGGCGAAGCAGAAGCGGGTGCTCGAGCACTCCTAAAGGTCACCAATCTCTGGTTTAAAAACCATGGTAAAAGTGGGGGTGCTAATATTTCTTATTCGGGATTGGTCAAATGTTTTATTGACACAGAAGATGAAGTACCCGATTTTGAGGAGGTACTCTTTTTAAATCATGTTTTCTGCCGCCTATTCATGAATGCTGGCTGTGTAGTCAATAAAACCTTCCTGCCTCTTGCTGCCAATATCGCCACAACAATGGAATCTGTCGAATTAGGTCCTTTTGTCCTGGCCCATTTTTACAGGATGATGTATCATATCTATGAAGACCCTTCGAAGGTCAAGAGAGTCGCAGGTCCGCTGTGGCTGCTGTCTTGCTGGGCATTCCTATACTATCCAAAAGTACTAAACATCAGGATTCTTTCACTCGAAGAGGAATCCCCCTCTGCAATGATCATTCAGCCCATCTCGAAATGGGTATGTTATGGGGAAGCAACTGCCAATCTTTTGATCCCCCTACCAAAGGCTTCGTACCTATTGGCATTATGTACCGTGTACAATCCTTTGTACAGTTCTACTTGGTGCCCATTTTTTGAAACGAGATATGATCAACCTTCGAACCATTGGTCTCATGTATCTTTACCCTCTTGGATGTTGAATATCGACTCCTTGAGGCGTACCGATGAAGACCGGCCTTACTGGAGATCCGTTCTTTCTTCTCGAGATCTCTTATATGCGGATAATATTCTAGGGGTCGAAGTTTACAATCCTCAGGTATACTATTTTTGCAAATTTTTATTTGTTGTCTTTCGAATACATGCTTCTTATTTATTCACCTATTATCCTTATGTTCTTCGCAGTTGTGCTCGAGGCAATTTGGTATCAGCCAAAGTTTTGCCATTCCCTTTCTGGGTACTTTGAACCGTCCTTAGTTTGGGAGATCCTACACCATCCCTAGGACCAAGAGGGAATTGGAAGAGGCAACCATTCAAGGGAAACCCTTCAGCTAAGTGGTCATTTCGCTTGTCCCGGTTTTCTGCAGGATCTTTCGAATGGATCCACACTTTCCCGAATTTTGGAACCGAGTTTTGCAGCGTGCTTTCTCGAGACAAATTATTCGAAAGTTAGTTATGGACACTACAAGGTCTGGTGCTGGGTCTGTCGAAATGACTGAACTGTCAACACTTTTACCTTCTGAGGTATACTCCTTTCACAAACAATTTTGTTTCTTTATAAACTTTAGACGCTTTGATTCTTTACTTTAAATTACTTATGCAGGATGACGCGTATGTTATCCCTCATTTACTTACTTTGGGATGGAGATTCGAGAGGGATAGCCCCTTCACCCAATATTGCGAGGGTCTCTTCCAAGCTCTTCGGGCATCTGAAGCTCTGGCGGTGCTTCCTCTCAGGGTTATTCCACCTGACCCTCCTTTGAAGGCGGCAAAAGGGAAGGCTCTAGTCGCCGCCGTTTCTTCCCCTGTTACTCGAAAATGCAGGACTGGGGGTATTACCCTCCAGGAACCTTCTCCAACCCCTCAAACTGATGTGGAGGACGAAAGTGATGATGACGTGCCCCTGATAATCCATAGGCGCGCTAAATCCCAGCGGACACAAAGATCTTTCGAAGCTGGTAATCCTCTTTCCCTTTTCTTTTTTATTTACGCGTACATCTTTCATATACTCTCTCTTATTTATACTTACAGAGTCGTATACTCATAGGTCCTTCGAGCGGGATAGCTGACCCTGAAGTGGTTTCTTCTGGGGAAGTCCCTCCTGAAGAGATTGCCCCCGTCGAAACCCCTATAATCGAACTTGGGGATGAGATCGAGTCTGATGATCTTGCCATTCAGCCTCAATCCGAGGAACGTACTCAATTTCTTGAAGAACCTTCTTCAGGTATTTCACTCTTGTCAATAGTTCCTCTCTCCTTATTCGATGTTGAAACTCTTGACTCGAATCTGTTACCTTGTAGGTTCCCGAAGTGACAGAATTTCATCCGAGAGGCCTACCCCTTCGGCAGAGCCAAGACTCGTGACTGAGGGTACCTTGGGGACCAGTCTCCCTATCAATTTTCCCCCTCGAGGGCTTGATGATGCTAGAACTTCGAGTTCGAAGCCAACCCAGGAAATTCACGAGCCTATCCATTTCGAAGGTATGTAAAAAATGCCTCTTTCCTTAGACATTGTCCTTTATCGAAATTTTCTCCCGACACTAACCTTTCTCTGAGTCTAGGTATCGAACTTACTTCCGAGGAGATATTGGAAGATCTACACTACCACAAAAAAGTCCTATTACAGCGCACCTATGACAGCGGTTTTGAAAACTGCTGTAATAAGTGGCATTCGGTTCGGACCTATGACAGCGGTTCGAGCCAAAACGCTGTCATAGGTTTCAGAAAAAAAAAAAAAAAAAAAATATTTTGAATGTGGCAGTGGTTCGGCCAGAACCGCTGCCAAAAAGCACACGTATGGCAGCGGTTCGGCCGAACCGCTGCCACAAAGCGCACGTATGGCAGCGGTTCGGCCGAACCGCTGCCAGAAGTGTACTTTGTGGCAGCGGTTCTAGCCGAACCGCTGCCACAAACAGACATGTGCCAGCGGTTCGACCGAACCGCTGGCACAAGGGCCGGGTTTTCTACAATCCGGCCCCCCTCACTCTCACTCTCACTATCACTAGATCTCACCTACTCACTCTCTCTCTCTCTCAACTCTCTCACCACCACCACCATCACCACCACCACCACCACCACCACCTCCACCATCGCGAGACCACCGTCCGCCGCCCCCTAGATCTCTTTTTCTCTCTCTATCTCTAGATATCTACCCCTCTCTCTCGGTTTTTCTCTCTCTCTCTCTCTCTCTCAACTCTCTCACCACCACCACCACCACCACCACCATCACCACCACCACCATCACCACCACCACCACCACCACCACCATCGCGACCACCACCATCCGCCGCCCCCTCCCTTTTTCTCTCTCTCTCTCGCTTTTTCTCTCTCTCTCTCGGTTTTTCTCTCTCTCTCTCTCTACCACCGTCCGCCGCCGTCACTCCGGTAATATCTCTCTCTCTCTTTCTCTCTTTCTCTTTCTAGATATATATATGTTATATATATGTGCATATATATGTATATATTCTCTATATATATAAAATTAACTCTATATATATATATATAGATAGTGCCGACCTCCGCCGCCGCCGACCTCCGCCGCCGCCGCCCGCCGCTGCCCCTGCCGCCCACCTCCGCTTCCGCCGCCGTGGTCCATTTAGTTTTGGTATTTTCTTTTAGATAAATATAAATATATATATATATATATACACACACACATAGAGTATGTATAGATGTATGTATATGTGGGTGTATGCATATATGAGTGTATGTATATATATTTGTGTATGTGTGCTTGTATTTGTGTATATGTGGGTGTATGCATATATGAGTGTATGTATATATATTTGTGTATGTGTGCGTGTATTTGTGTATGTGTGGGTGTATAAAAAATTTAAGGGAACTAGGAATTTGACTGAATTTAGTATTAATTTTAGTTAGTCGGGTGTTAATTCCGTTTGATTTGAGATTAAATTGTGGTTATTTGGTGGTTTAGGGTACATTGATCCAACTGGTGATCTATATTTATACTTAGTTGCTGAAAATATAATGTTTTATCTATAGTTTTATGTGATTTATGTGATCCGACTGGTGATCAATATTTGTAGTTGCTGAAATATAATTAATTAAGATTGAAATTGGATTTTAGCGGATCGTCAGATTCGAATTTTGTTGGATTCAACCTACCCGGGTGAAGATTAAGTCGAGAACTTGGTAGTAATTTTTGCGTTGTTACTCTGCTGAATTTTTTCTAGAATAATGGGAAATAAATTAAAATACAAATTATTTAATTAATTTAACTATCAACTGATGATAAAATTGTTTAATTTGATTAATTCAGAATCAAAATGGATCGAAGTTGGATTTTAGCAGATCGTATGTCGGAACAGTATGAGAAAGGTGTGAAAGAGTTCATAAAGTTTGCGGTTGACCATGCACCAGATCGAACTAGGATCACTTGCCCGTGTTTACGTTGTTGTTTTGGAAAGAGAATTAGTCCACGTGAGTTGGAAGATCATTTGGTGTGTAATGGAATTGATAAAAGCTACAAACGTTGGACAAGACACGGTGAAAGCAGTGTCCCGTTGGATGATTTGGGTGGTACATCATATCCATCACACGATTTCAACATGAATGATTATGAGCCTGATCGTTTGGAGGAGATGACAAATGTGATTGAGGAGGATTTGCGAAATTGTCCTAAAATGTTTGACAATTTGACAAGTGATTCAAAGACACCACTGTATAGTGGTAGTAAATTCACGAGATTGAAAACAGTTCTTAACCTATACAAGTTAAAAGCCAACAATGGGTGGAGTGATAAGAGTTTCACAGACTTGCTTGGTTTATTAAAAAGCATGCTACCTGAGGATAATGTGTTACCTAATCGTACTTATGAGGCTAAACGGATGTTAACCTCAATTGGCATGGGATATGAGAGGATACATGCGTGTCTCAATGATTGCGTATTATTTAGAATTGACTATGCATCATTGAAGGCCTGTCCAAAATGTGGCGCCTCACGGTACAAGAAGAATGGATCTACGCCTGTCAAAACCATGTGGTATTTGCCTATAATACCACGATTTAAACGCATGTACAGTAGTAAAGAGTTAGCCAAGGACTTGACATGGCATGCTGATAGAAGGTTTGAAGAAAGGATTGAAGATGACAAGATTCGACATCCCTCAGATTCTCCTCAATGGAAAAAGATTGATGATGATTTCCCTGAATTTGGTGAAGAATCAAGAAACCTGCGCCTTGTATTGGCTACAGATGGCATGAACCCTCATGGCTTGCAAAGCAGCTCACATAGTACATGGCCGGTGATTTTGATGATCTACAACCTTCCCCCATCGCGATGCATGAAGCGAGAGCATATAATGATGCCTATACTCATTTCTGGGCCGAAACAACCTGGAAATGATATAGATGTCTACTTGACCCCTTTAATTGAGGATTTGAAGGTGTTGTGGGACACCGGTGTTCAAGTATATGACGGGTTGAGAGAAAAATTTTAATCTCAGAGTCATGTTATTTGGAACAATCAATGATTTTCCGGCAAGAGCAAACCTCGAGGGATATGGTGTACATGGCCAATGTGGATGCCCCATATGTGTGAAGAGTACAGATCAATATCGATTGACACACTCCCAGAAATATGCATTCCAAGGGCATCGGAGATGGCTAAATCGGAACCATCGATATCGTCGGTGGAAGAAAGCTTTCAATGGGAAATAGAAGAAGGTCGAGCTCCTAAGTGCTTAACTGGTGAAGAAGTGTTTGAAATGTAAGAGACTTGGAGGTTAAATTTGGAAAGACTTTTGCATGTGGCCTTGCAAAAACTGGGTGGAAAAAAAAGTCAATTTTCTTTGAGTTGCCGTATTGGACGTCTTTACATGTTAGACATTTTTCTCGATATAATGCATATTGAGAAAAATGTATTTGATAGCGTCATTGGAACACTTCTAAATGTGCCCGGAAAGACAAAAAGATGGCGTAAAGGCACGGTTAGACTTGGTTGAAATGAAGAAAGAGGAAAATTGACACCAACAAATAAGGGGAAACGTACTTATTTGCCTCCAGCAGCTCACACTCTAGCCAGGAAAGAAAAAATTGCATTATGTGAGTTTCTTAATGGAGTGAAAGTTCCAGAAGGGTATTCTTCAAACATTAGCAGTCTTGTATCAATGAAGGATTTGAAGCTAAAACACTTGAAGACTCACGATTGTCATGTAATCATGGATCATTTGCTACCAATTGCTATACGGCCATTTTGCCAAAAAAGGTGAGAGACACGATAACTAAATTGTGTTTCTTCTTCAAAGCAATGTGGAGCAAGGTGTTTGATCCTGAGCAATTTCCTGCACTTCAAAAACAAATTGTCATCACTTTGTGTGAGCTTGAAATGTATTTTCCACCTGCTTTTTTGATATAATGACTCATCTACCCATTCACTTGGTTAGAGAGACTCAACTATGTGGACCGGCTTTTATGAGATCTATGTATCCGGCTGAGCGTTATATGAAGGTATTGAAAGGCTACGTGAAAAATCGTAGTCGACCGGAAGGTTGCATTGTTGAACGGTACATAGTTGATGAAGCCATTACATTTTGCACAGAGTATCTGACAGATTCTAATGTTGCAGAGCTCCCAAAGTCTCATGTTGTGGGAGGGGAACAGAAGGAGTCGGATTAATGGGAAAACAATTAGCTAGTGTTCATATTACACAAAGGGATCAGGCACACCTATATGTGCTCCACAACACCGATGAGGTTGACCCATATGTTGAAGAGCATAAGAACCAACTTAGGAGATTCAATCCAATTAAAATGAGAGTTGGATTTCAAGAGAGCATAATAAGAGTTTCATCGATTGTTTCCGAAAGCATTTTGAAGAAAAACAAAAGAGAATCCACAGCTTTCAGTTTCAGATAAATTGACACGGCTGTCGATGGTCCGGACAGACTAGTATTTTGTTATTCAGGTTATCGTATCAATGGTCGCACATTCTATACAAAAGACCAAGACGAACGAAGTACAATGCAGAATAGTGGTGTGAGTCTTGTAGCTCAAGCAATGCATATCTCAAGTGCGAAAGATAATAATCCTATCTATGCCGATTTATCATATTACGGGGTGATTGACGTATATGGGAGCTTGATTATAGTTGGTTTCGGGTGCCTGTATTTGGGTGTAGGTGGGTTACAATAAACGGTGTCCGATAATAGTGAAATCGGCTTCACTCGAGTAGACCTGAAATAGTGGGATACAAAGATGACTTTCATTGTAGCGTCACAAA
>WHWC01000324.1:0-35785 GCA_019426215.1 Buddleja alternifolia | reverse complement strand
GAGTGGTTTTTGGAAGCTCCTGGAGCCAAGCTCCTCTTCCACCACATTCTGCCACGTGTAAATTTTTACTATTTCAGCCACTATTGTTGACTTTGCAAAAGGGTCCTTTATTTGTTATGTTTATTTCATTTCAGTCCATTTAAGTTTCTTGTAAATTTGTTTAACCCCATGAGAATAATTATACATATTTAAAGAAAAGGGAATCCCAACCCGCTTTTATAAATCTGCATAAAAACTTTTATTGCATTCATAATTTACATACATGCCAATTCCTGCTCATATTTTAAGTGCTTTTATTGATTGTCTTAATACTTTAGAAAATTTAGATTATACTAATACAGAATTAATATTAGAATTACGAAATCAATTAATAATTAGAAGAGATAATAGACGTAGAAGAAAATCTTAATTTATATAATAACAAGGGAATAGATAAGTTAAAACCTAAAACATTATACAAGGTAGGAAAAATGGATTTTAACACACATTTAATAAAGAAATTTAGAGAAAAAGAAGTAAAAGTTACAACAAATGCTGAAAATATAAGCTTAGTTAGCCCAGAATGTATAAAACAATTAAAACAAAAGTATATACATTTAGGATTAATTATTGTCGGAATAAAAGGATTAACTAGAAAAGGAACCGGTGGAAAGGTTTTAGTTTTATTATTAGATAAAAGTTGGTCTGATGCTAGGAGAGCAGTATTTGCTAGTATGGAAATAGATATGACTAATAATGTAGGAATATTTTATGTAGCTCCAAACATGATGAAAAGTATTAAAGATATTAATAAAATTACTATAGGATTACAAACTAGAGGATATGAAACATATGATGGTAACAACTTAGTAGTTTCTATAGCGTTTTTAGGAAGAGTAACCAATAATAGTTTTCCTCAATATAAAATTAATATAGATGGAATAATAGATGGATTAGCCTCAGTAGGAGTAAAATGATTAAACCTTTAAATATTGATAATAACGATTTAAATGGAAGAATGGGAATTAACCAAACACTTAGAAGAAAATGAGACTGTTAAGATTCCAGGAGAGAGTGTAATGTATACAAATAGTAGAGGTCAGACTTCTATTAGATTTCTTAATTACCAAAAACAAGATCCCAAAGAAAATTTAGAAGATCTAGAAGAAGAAACTGATAATGAAACTGAAACAAGCTACATGAATATTATAGAAGAAGAAGAAGTTAGAATAACTAGTAGATTTGCAAATTGGGAAATATTATCTGATATAGAAAGCGAAGAAGATGAAGAGGAAGAAAATATAGAAGAAATAGACGAAGAAATTAGACAATTGGAGAGTCAGCTCAAAAATGATTATAGACCAAAAAATATGGAAGAAATATTAAGAAAAAATTTTGAGATAAATAATTTAGAGAATTAGTAGATGAAATGTATTTTGAAGCAATGAATCTAGATATCAATTTAGAGTCAGCCGAAGAAGAATTTAAACAATATTATAATATTGATTTAGTTGATGATATATGTTCAGGAAAAATAGAATTTGAAAATTCTTTAAAAATAAGAGAAAGGTAATAACGAAGTAGCTTTTATGGCAGATAGTCAAGCAAGTACTAGTAGTAATATAGGAAAAAGAACTAGAGTAGAACCAGATTATAGTGAAGTTCCAACCAGAAATGTAGAAATGAGTGGTAGACCCGAATGGAAAAGTCCCACATATGAATATGGATCAACTCAGCCAAATAAATATATAGGATCAAAACAACCCATAGGAAAAACCATGAGTGGAACCATGTTAGTAATTGAATTAGGAAGTCCACAAATGTGGCCAGAAGAAATAAATATATGGGAACAATGTGTAGTAAGACATTGGGAAATAAATAAAAAAGCAGATATGGATATGTTTAATTTTTTTAGGACCTACAGCATTATCTATCTGGCAAAGTAAGAAGAAAAAGGATCCTAATAGAATTAATGAAATAAAGGCCTTAGGAAATAATCCTTATAATTTTACTAGTTTTATTAGAACGTTAATAATAGGAATAGATCCAGGAAGAGAAAATACATTCATACAAGATACGGCCCTTAGAAACCTAGAACAACTGACTATAACTGATATGAAATATATTATACCTTTTAGTCAGGATTTTACAAGGTTAATAGGAGAAGCTAATAAAGCATTTGATGAAGAATTATGTAATAGATATTTTACGAAATTACCACAAGATTTAGGAAAAAGAATACATGAAGAATGGATAAAACTAATGGCAATCTTACAGGATTAGGTATAGGACCTAGAGTACAATACTTTCTTTAAACTTCAGGAATGGTGTAAAGAAGAATTTATTAGAGAACAAATTAGAAAACAATCTTATGAGTTTTGTAGAAAAGCTATATACACCCCACAACAATATGGACAAAAGAATTACTTTAAGTCAAAACGCAAAATATTAAGAAAATCAAATAAACCAAAATCTAGTTTTAGACAATATAGGCAAGGAAGAAAGCCACCTAATTATGTTAAAAAGCCATCAACAAGAAAATGCACATGTTATATTTGTGGAGATCCTAAACATTTAGCTAACAGATGTCCGAAAAGACAATTTAATATGGAAAGAGCAGCCATAGCAGAACAATTAGATGAAGATGTAGTAAGTATAGACGGTAATGAAAGTGATAATGAAAGCATATTTAGTATAGTAAGTGAAGAAGGACCAGAAATTCCAAATATAATAGAATATACCTATATGAATAATTCATGTGAACATAAATATATAAATGGAAAAGGAACTATGAGTGTAGCCTGTAGTATTTGTAGATTATATCCTGATATGCATTTAAGATATCAGTGCAATATATGTTTTGACGAGATTTGTTTTATTTGTGCTAAAGACGCATATAATATAGAAACAGATGTATCGCCTAAACCTAGTAAAAAACTAGAATCTATAGAAGTTCTAAGCCATAAAATAGAGAATTTAGATTTAAGAATACAATTAATAGAATTAAAATTAAAAAATAATGAAAACATAAGTAGTAATCAAAATAAAGGAAAAGGTGTAGTTATAGAGGAACTTGATGAAATTAACCAACTATTAGAAGAAACTCATTTACAAAATACAGCGTATGAACCCCAACTACAAGTACCCTATACTAGTAGTCTAATACTTTTAGATTGTCGAATATGGTGTAATCAAGAAAAATATATTGAAACTAAAGCCATTTTAGATACAGGAAGTACAAAAAGCATGCTTAGCGCTAGTCTTGTGCCAAAAGAATTTGTAACACAATTAAGTTATACTGTTACTAGTAGAACTGCAGAAAATAGATTAATGAGAATAACAAAAGAGTTAATTAACATAGGAATACAATTTAAAGATTTTTCAGAAATTATAGTAGCAAATATACATTAGGACAAGTCCTTATAGCACCAGATAACATAAATAGCCATGAATTCCTTTTAGGGCTAAACTTCATTTGTGCATTAAATGGTAGTATCTTAATAGGAAAAAATTATATTACTATTAGCAAACATAATTATACTTTTCCAACTAATAGATACATTAAACAATCAGAGTTGACTGCGAAGCGTGGTGGACATGGTAATAATGAACTCGATTTTTTCAAAGAATTAGAACAAAATAATATAGAACCTGAAACTATAGATATTCTATTAGATGAAGAAATACGAGATATAGGAAAGGGATTAGAAGTTTTAAACCTAGAAAATGAAAGAATTTTGCATAAATTAGAAATGTTAGGATTTATAGGAGATGATTTAGCTAAAAACAAAGTAAATTATACTTTTAAACTAAACATATTAAACCCAGATATAGTTATAAGAACAGCAGCTATAGAATATACTCCTGAAGATATAAAAGAATTCAAACACAAATAAAAGAAATGTTGGAAATCGGTGTTATAAGAAGAAGTGATAGTCCTCATAGATCAGCAGCCTTTATAGTAAGAAATAATGCAGAAATAAAAAGAGGAAAACCTAGAATAGTATATAATTATAAAAGGCTTAATGATAATACAGAAGATGATGCTTATAGAATACCTAATAAAGATGAGTTAATTAATCTTATACAAAATAAAAAGATTTTTTCAAAATTTGATTTAAAAAGCGGATATAATCAAATTAAAATGGTAGGAAGACAAAAAATGGACAGCTTTTAGCTGTAGTGAAGGACATTTTGAGTGGAATGTTCTATCTTTTGGTTTAAAAAATGCTCCAGCAATATTTCAAAGATTTATGGATAGTATATTTAAACATTTAGATTTCTGTTTAGTGTATATAGATGACATCTTAGTAGCTTCTGAAACTTTTAAGCAACATCAGGATCATTTAAAACAAGTGTTTAATTTAATAGAAGAAAATGGAATAGTAGTATCTAAAAAGAAAATGGAACTTTTTAAGAGAAAAATAAGCTTTTTAGGTTTAGAAATAGGAAACGGACAAATTAAATTACAACCTCATATAGCTCAAAAAATTCTAGATTTCCCAGATAAGCTAGAAAACTTAAAACAAATACAAGCGTTTTTAGGAATATTAAACTACTCTAGAAAATTTATTCCTAAACTTAGTAAATTAGTCGGACCATTATATAAGAAAACAGGAAAATCAGGTCAAAGACATTTTAATCAGGAAGATATTAACTTAGTTAGAAAAATTAAAGAAATTGTTAAAGATTTAAAACCTTTAGAATTACCCTTAAGTACTGATTATGTCATAATAGAAGTAGATAGCTCTATAGAAGGATGGGGAGCAATATTAAAATGTAAACCTCATAAATTTTCTCCTAAAAAGTGAAGAAAAATATCAGCGTATTCTAGTGGTAATTTTAATAAAACAGGAAGTAATTGGACTAGCCTAGATTATGAAATAGCAGGAATAGTTAAAGCAATAGACCATTTTAGACTATATTTAAATAAACCTTTTACCATCAGAACAGATTGTGAAGCTGTAGTTAGATTCATAAAAAATGAAAATTCTAGAAAACAAAATAATAAAAGATGGTTAAATTTTAGAAATGCAATAGAAGGTAATGGATATAAAGTAGATTTTGAACATATTAAAGGATCAAACAATAGTATAGCAGATTTATTAAGCAGACAATTAACTTTAATTTTGGGTCACAGATCATGACATCCAACAACCAAGGAAACCAACAAACAAGACCTCCCTCTGCAGCTTATAACCAAATAGCTAGAAGACCAGCTTTCAGGCCTAACTTTTAGCAAAATATTCAAAATAGACCAGCCTTTGCAGTTGAAACGCAGTTATTTAATCCAGCCACTCAAAACGTTTTTAAAACCTTTGGCAAAATAGCACTTCCAGTTAGACATAATTTCAAGCTTCCAAAAGATACCCCTCATATAACCGAAGATCAAAGTATCTTACTCAATGCTATATGGGAAGCTCATCCTTCAGCCAGCAAATTAACAGCACTAAATGCACTTTGTTATTACTTTGAAAAGGAAAACAAAAATTTTTCATTAGACGAAGTAGCAGTTTATCTTGTTATTAGAGGAGAACCAGTGGGAATCTTTGAAGATTATCAACGAGCAATACAAAGCATTCAGAAGGTAGCTTAGGGATACTTGGAACCCTTTAAACATTTTCATGAAGCAGTAACAGCAGCAAGAAGAATTTTAGGCCCAAATTTTTACATACAGCCTAATGCCGAAAATGCAAAGCCCAAAATACTTTCAAAGGGAAAGAAACCCATAAACCCAGATGTAGAAGCACTCGAAGATGACTTAGAGATTATAACTAAACAGTTTACCAACCTTAACAGATTTTATCAAGACCTTTTAGCCCAACATCAAAAGTTATCAGCCCATTTAATAAACCCCAGACAAAATGATGTTCCTAAGGAAATCAAAAATAAATCCTACCAGTTCTTGTCTGTTCGAACTTTTTTTAACCCTTGCCAAACAGTTCTAGCTTTACCTGAAGAAATTCAGAATATCATTTGGCAAAAAGCAGAAGATAGCTTTTACAAAAGAATGTTAAAAGTAGCCCAAATTATTATCAATCAGCAGATAGAAGGAATAATTTCAAAGACTCGCCTATTACAATGGAAGGGAGAACCTATTCGCCACGAAGGATCATTAAAATTCTACACCCTAAAATATTTTTCATGGCCTAATGTTCATATAGACGCATCAGTTTTTAGAGAAGGATGGATAGATGAAGAATTTATCAGCGTTCAAAGGTTATTAGACTATGGTTTCATAGCAAAAATATTTGTATCAGATCCAGTACAAGTGACTCATATAGGTCGACATATTTCAGACGCTGTCAATTTTATATTCGAGCAACAAGCAGCAGAAAGTCTCAAGCTTGACATAGTATCTCTACCTCCAATTTGGAACACTACAGGAATAGAAATAGGACATTCATTCTTTTCGATAACAGAGAATTATGAAAAATGGGAACCAATGTCAACATTGTGGAATTGTCCTGAAGCCATAAATCCTTTAGCCAATATAGAAGAGCTCAAATTAGCTTTGGAAATACGAAGGAAAACGCAGCGACAGTATATGATGCCCAATTCAGATTCAGATCTCAAGCTTATTTTTCAGACACTTCATCATAGCATATTTATTCCGGCCAAGAACAGATGCAAAATTCGCCTTACTACATTAGGAAAAAGAGCAATGACAAGTGTGGAATACCCACCAAGATATAATCCTGATATGTATAATCTTGATTCAGAATATAATCCAGATCTAGAAGGAACCAGTCGAGATACATACTAGAAGACAAAAGCTTCAACAGTTCAGCAATAATGGTTAGCAGCACCAATATTTCAGCTACAAGACAAATTTAAGAGACAGCTCATGAAGACAGCATTCAAAGTTTCAGCACAATAATGCATCTCCCAGACAAAAGTCATAAATGTATCAGCAGCAAGGACAATAATTTGCAGCAATAATTCAGCTATCAAACAAGGCACTGAATTCAAAGCAACAATCTCAGCAACTTTTGTACCATATTAAATGTTCACTATTGTCACCTATGTATTTTTTACTGTTTAGACACTGTTTGTAATAATGGCAGTTCGGATGCCAAATCTCTCTTCAATTTGTTGTAATTTCTTTCATGTCCGAGGCCTATATAAGGACCTCATTACTCATATTGTAAACTCGCACCTTGACATTCTCCAACCCACACTTCTTGGTTGCTAGAGAATCTCTCCTCTTTTCTTGTAATAAAATATCTACTTTGTGTGCAAAAATCTCTTGTAAGTTTTTATGCTTTATTAAAATGCATAGTGAGTAGTTTACCCCTAGGGACGGGATTCCCCTACTATTTAAAAATGTTATAACTCTCTCATGGTCAAAAAATACAAAAACATTAAAAATCGAAAATCCAAAAACAGTAAAAATGCTCGAAAAACAAATAAAAAATAAAAAATGATGATGAACAGTAGTAACATTCTACCTTTTCATCGTCTCAAAAATATGTTTCCGCTGTACAAAATTTTGTTTCCAATAATATCTGATACTGCTTTGGGAAGAATTTGTTTACCGTCTCGGTGTTACTGGTCGGGAGACAAATTGTGCGGGATAATTCCCCCCAGTGTGCAAGCAAACTGGTATCAGAGCTTGAGTATTCTGAGTATGCTCTGTGGTCGCAGTTTAATCTGATCTTCCACATCAGAAAGGTTTCTTGAGCTATTTATCATAATGGTGTTTCTAAGTTTAAATTATTAAATAAGTTAAGACTATATTTTAAAATTCAACAGGGTAAGATAGGTACTTTACTCCAGATCTATTATAAGTCTTCGTTAATGAAACAACCGGATTTATGAAGCAACCCTCTTACATGAGAATTTCAAAATAGAATGCTTAACTCGTTAAATAATAAAAATTTGGTAACACTGTTTATTTTATATATATTTGTCACCTTTATAAAAATGTTAAAAACTATGAGGACCAATTTATAATATGTTTAGAAAAGGCTGGACCATTGGGCAATTAGAGGAAAGTGGCCTGGAGCTATACTCCAGGTGCCACCAAGAATGACCCAGGAAAATTAGACTAAGAAAAGCTGTTTTTATCTTGCTTTTTGCTTTTCGATGAAAATGTAATTTTATGTTGCTCTCACGACAGTGATTAATTTAAGGTCATGAGACATGTAGCTTGTTCTAGATTTTACTTCTGATCTATATTATAGATGCACAATAAGTGTATATAATTTATAATAAATTTACGTTTAAAAAAAATATTATATACACGTGTTATTTATATATAAAGTACAATAGAAGATTACAACACCACTTGTAATAAGAGATCAAAACTGGACCTTCATTAATTATCTAACTTGTTGAAAACCTGGGATGTTATGAGGATATAACTACGCCTCCAGCTAAGGCCCAAATCATGGTCCATGAGCTATGTCCAAATACTAAGAAAGTAAGAATTTATCTATATTATTTATAATTGAAGAATTTTAAATATTTGACGGCATTATTTTGATATGACATAACTATCTCCCTTTCTAAATGTCATGTAGGTTTATTTCATGCTTTATCCAACCAATAAACCACGTTTCTTTTTATACATTTTTCTCTTTCTCATTGTTTCTCTTTATCTTTCTGAAGAAAATTCTTTCTCTCTCCCTCTCTCTCTCTCTTTTTTTTTTTTTTTTTATCTTTATCTTGCACTTATTTTTTAAACATTTGAAATAATTGACATAAATTATGAATAAAATTTATGTTTACATAATTGATGTAAGTGAAAATATGACATTGAGCTAAGCTGACAAGACCAAGATCCAATGGCCTAAAAGTCCTACGAAAAGGCGGATTAAGGCCCAGACAATTATAATCCGGTTGGGCCTGGGCCTGGACCTGGACCTGGACCTGGACCTGGAAAGGAAAGCAATCATCAAAAAGACAAGACCCAACCAAGATACAATTAAGAGATAGTCAAGGACCCGACAATTTAGGACTTACCATAGTAGGCCGAGATAATGAAGCGGGTCCAGACTTGATTCTAGCTAGATCTGGCTTGATTATGGGACCTCGATTTCTTGTTGTACAATCACATAGCACTCGGTCGAATTATTTCTTGAACGGACCGAGTAATGGCATGATAAACACCTTCTTCCCCGGGAACTTGAGGAAGGCGAAATGGTGTTGATGTACAACTCGAGACTCAAACTCTTTCCTGAAAGACTCAAGTCGCAGTGGTTGGGACCTTTTCGTATCACATGCGTGTATTCCTCGGGAGCTTTGGAACTAATCACCAATGCCGGACAAGTTTTCTTGACAAATGGACACAAGTTGAAACACTACTCAGGAGTTGACTGGAGCACAGACACATCGTCTGTCAAGCTCAGTGATCCATCGACTTAAGCTTCCTTTGAACATTCAAGCTATTGACTATAAATGAGCGCTTCTTGGGAGGCAACTCATGTTTCTTGCTTTTTGTTGTTTTGTTTGCTTCGTTTTTGTTTTTGTCGTTGTCGGGAGGAAATTTTCAGACACTGCTCTTAACGTTCGAATGCCTGAAGTCTAACATTTGAACGTTACATGAAAAAAAATTTAGGATGCTACTGCACGTAACGTTCAAGCGTGAGTCCTATAACATTCGAACTTTGAAAAAAAAGAAGAGAAGATAGAAAGAAAAAGACATCGACTTCTCCAAAATCATCCATATTCTTCCCCAATTCGAAAATCCACTAAGTGCCAATCCTAATTTACCCTAGAATTCTTGTTCCTCACTGCTAAATCGCCACCACTTCCGCCTTGACGCCACTGCTCCAACACCGCACCACTCCACCGTCGGAGATCATGCTACCATCATTCGCCACCGCCGCCACTAGATCGATGTTTCGGCCCCAAATTTCCTAACATTCGAACGTGGCCCTAGAGACATTCGAACATCAATTTCAGTGTCAATTTTTCGGAATTGCCAATTCGAGTAGGTGAGTGATTGGCTTGAACCCGTCTTGTTATTTTTAGTAATTTGTAAGCCGTGTCGGGCTCGTTTGATTTCTTGTAATATTGTGGTGAAATTGTGCGGCTATGGTTGATTGTTCAGTTGTGGTTTATTGAAGAAGTTTGGAGTTGTACGGTTTATCTGTCGGGTTGGTTTGTGTATTGTTGCGGGTTGTTGTTGGTGAGATTGCTGAATTGATTAAAATCGTGTTGCTGATTGGGTTGGCGTATTTTGCATTATTATTATTGAATTGGTTGAATAGTTTGCAATGACAAGAACTAAGGGAAAAATAAAAAAAATGCGGTAGAGAGAACCTCGAGGAGTCAGGATCCCAAGGTAGATCCCATGGTTGACGAGGTCGAGGAGAAGGCTGTTGCCCTCGACCCGCGGTTTGGTGATTTAAAGGTTTAGGCCAAGTATAGGAGGCTTCATGCTCATTTACTACATAAAAAGCGCCATTTACTCATTCAGAAGCCCTCGTTAAGGCTATTCTTTGGCTCCATAAGTGGCAGGTGTATTACGAGAAACCACAACCGAACCATCCTGCCTGAGTTCAGGAGTTTTATGTTGCAGCTGTCATTAACGAGCTAAAGCCGAGCAATTATAGGAGAAGCCACGCTGTCAAATTGAGGGGCACTATTGTTGATTTTGGTAAGATTCTATCAAGGTTTGTCTCGGTCTTTCTGCCCAACCCACTGCCTGTGCCTATAGTGCTTTGGTCCGAAACAATTACAATGTCGTGGATTTTGTTAAGGTATTATGGGAGATATATGTCGAGAGGGCATGTTGGAAAAATAACAACAATCTATTGAAACGGGGGGACTTGACAGCCGATGACCTATTTTGGTATGAGTTTGTACAACATTGCATTATGCCTACTATTAACAAGTCAGAAGTGAATAAGGATCGAGCTGCGTTGATATATTCTATCACGAAAAAATTGGAGATAGACATAGTACAGTTGATTTACTTAGCCCTGCAGAATCAGATAAAGAAAGCAGCTTTGGAAGGTCCTACTGTCCCTGGTAAGAAGAAGTCTCCCTTCATTTTTCCATCCTTGATCAGTGTTCTCTATCGACACCATGATGTGGAGAATTATAAGGATGGGGAGTCTGATTCTCCGGACCTAGTGTTGAAATACACCGGCAAGCTCTGCCAGGTGAGAGGGAACAAGAGGCCCCGCAGTACTCAGATTGGGCGCGAGGGTTCGAGTAGTCAGCCACATGGGTCGGCCCACGAGAGACCGATTCAGAGACGGCCTTAGACATGAGATGGCTCAGATCCGGTTAGGCCAGTATGTGATGATGGCTGATATGGTGAGAATTTACTTGTTTTAGAGCCTCATATTCATGTGATATATATGTTAGGATTATGCCCTCAGATGCCATAAAGGATAGAATGAGTGGGGCATCTATCTTGTATTGAACTTAAATATTATTAATAAAAGGCACTATTTACTTTTTCACTTAATTCTTATCTGCATCTATAAGTTTTGTAAAATGCTTTGCCCGTGTTTTCAGTGCGATCTCTCTACTTCCTATGGGATAGGAAGAATGGCACTAGAAAGATCGACCTTGATTACTAAAACTAGTTCGTAAGTAATATGAAGTCTTTAATGGGCAAATAAAGACTTCGAATACTAGTATAATCTTAGCTCTGACATGGGAGTGCCAGTCGAACATCATGTGATGGTGGGAGCTTAAGACTGTAGGCACATCAATGAAACTTTTATGCTCGAACACGACTCGCATCGGTTCTGTCACATGGGTTTTACTATGTGACTGTCAATGACAGAACTGATTATGCGTAATAGGTATATGTGAACCTTTGACATGAAGTATCAGGCTAAAGATGCACTTGTGACGTCAAGTCTTTCACTAGAGTAGTTAGACCAAATTCACTCGTTGGTGGGGTAGACCTCGAAATGCGGACTTGATGGGCTAGTGGTAGTCTTAACAGATATCTAATATGGGATTTGTTCTTTTATAAGTGAATGAAAATTTACCCTATGTGATTATAGATAAATAGAGATCAAAGTCTTTGGCCAAAGTAAAAGAGACGATTGTGCTAGGCACTTAATCGATCTCAATGATTTCGTATTATTATAATTTATACATATGGTCAAGTCCTTTATGGAGCGAGATAGAGTCTTTATGGCTCAAGATTATGACTATCAACCCGGGTTTGTCGCGCTAGATATTTAGGGTATCCCCCTTCGTCTTGAATTAAAAAAAAAAGGAGAAACAATCATATGACAAGTGTAATATACTCTCTTTATGAAATGTACTTGGATCTGGACGAATGAGGTCATGACCTACCCCCTAAGCATCAAAGATTTAAAAAGTACCAAACCTCACTACAAGAAAATTGAGTATTCGCAATGGAAATATGTGTCATGACTTAAAACTGTGGTATATAGCGGTCTAAGCTCACTGCTAACTTGGTCATGGTAGATGTTTCATATAGTCACACTAAAGTTAGCCGTAGTGAAAAAGAATGCTAGCTATTTTAAGCTCTAGCTAGACGTGGTGGAAGAAATGTTAACCTAATACTTTTTTACGATGGCTAAAATTCATGATTTTTACAATAAATAAAATATTGACTATGGTAAATGTTTTGGTTATGCTTGCAAATACCATGGCCAAAGCCGTAGCAAAGCCGTGGTCAATTAATTTTAACTATGACAAATGGGACTTTTCACAATGACATATTGACTTATGGGCAATAATCATTTTTTTGTAGTGCCTAGAGTTGTTAACAGGGTCTTATAAGTTGAACATAAGCTAGCTCAAACTCGAATACTTGCACTCAATTCATAGATTTTTCTCGCAGCTCAATATTAATTAAGAACCTCACTTTGGATCTTAAATTTCAAAATGTGTTTCATTTTCTATTTTATTTATTTATATGTCAAGTGTATAAAATTTATATCACTTATATATTTAAGCCAAAGAAAAAGAAAAATAAAATGAAATAACTTAAAATAAGGGCTAAAAAAATAAACAAATGTGAAGACAACACTTTGTATGTTGTTGGAAATCGGATGTAAATAAAGTACGTGTGACGTACTTTCGGTAACAAATTCGAACAACACATGTGCAGTTCGAATTTCTCTAATCCGATTCGGACGAATGAGAAATTAAATGCTGAAGTTGTGGTTTGAAATCTGTGGGTTTACCGTGAATTTCTTCTGATCCAATGGTGTAAAATGATGAGGAGTTAAAAATACAAATCATTACAATCGATGGCCACGATTGTACGAGCTGTAATTTTAACACACATGTGATTGGTCATATTTATGACGGTCAAAACCATTACGACAGTTACATGAGAGTCATTATAATAAATTTAATGACATTTATGTGAGTCATTAAATTTAATTTAATGACATTTATGTGAGTCATTAAACTTAATTTAATGACACTTCTGGTCCCTCTTGTTTCTAACACCTATATAAACCCCCTTTGGATGATCTTTTCTTTCTAAGAGCGAATAACAATTTCTCTTCATTTCATCTATGTTCATTCTCTCTAGTTTTGTTATTCCAAAAATAACAAAATCGAGAGTTGAATCATTCTTGTTATTGAGAGTTCGAAACAGAATTTCGTTCGTGGGTCTCGGTTTTGAAGTGGTTCAATCCCGAGAAAAATCGTTGTATCTTGGGACACAAATTACACGAACCCGTATCACCAATAGCAGGGCTATAGCGGGGCAATATTGTGTTAAGGATAGAGAGTCCAACTCTCGAGAGAGATTCAGATTTTTCATATCCATTTTATCATAGTCGAATTTTACCAACAAACTTAACACAATATAGTAATTTGAAGTGAGAAAAATGGATCAAATCTGATATTTTGTTTGGAACAAAGATCTGGAAAAACAGCAGTTGGGACCATTAAACAAATTCTGAAATTGTTGATTGAATCTAACATAATTTGAGCTAAAACAAATCTGATATTGATGTTCTGGGAATTTTCGATTGGATCGAAATTCTGGTTAGATGAAATCTGAAAAATTGAGATTTTAATCGGGTTTGACCCAAAGGATGAAGAAGGTGCTATCGCACAGCTTCTATTTCCAGCTATGGTGGGCTGCGAAATGATGGGAAAATAAACTGCTCAGAGCAGATTTCTTGTGGTCCTCGAATCACAGACGCTGGGCGTCGTTCGATTCACCGAAAATCTACGTCGATTTGCGTCGCTGTGTGAGGCGATGAAATCGACGGAGAAGACGCGAAGGTCGCCGGAAACAGCCGTGAATCGACCGTCTGCGCTGCTCGTTTACTGGCCACGAAACTGCTCGTTTTTGCCGCTCCGGGGGCGGCGTTGAACGGAGCGGCGTCGGCTGCAGCTCAGTCGACGTCTTTTACATCGCAAGGTTGAATATGAATTTGACGAACGCCGCTTGGAGCGGCGATGATGTTGCTGGTTGAAAACAACGCTGAAATGGTGAAATTCATTGTGAATAGCGCCGTTCAGGGATCGGCCTTTCTCGGAGGGGTGACGAACGGAGGCGGTGGTGCCGGACGCCGCTGCCATGACCGGCGAAGTCACGGTCAACGGCGCTGCGACGCCGCGTTGACTATGACACGACAAAATCCTAGCAAGAGAACTAGGTCGCGTAAGTAGTAAAATGGATTTCTAAGTCCGGGGTTATCGTATCCGCAGGGACAACTATAATCTAAGTACCAAGACTACTATATTACTCAATTCTAAGTTAAATCGGTCGATAGAAAGGTTGATTAACTAATTAATAAATACTAGAAAATAAACTAAAGCAACGTCACACCAAATAAAGGGAAGAAACAATAGAGAGAAGCGATCAAGGCACATGGTTCAACCAATTATGCATTTCGATTGTGATTTAGGTTCTATTGGATTATTAGATTGATTTAGCTAAGGCAAAATTCCCTAACGTACGTACCACCCAATCTCTTGGCATAGCAACCCTACCCTTGGTAACGATTTCCTATATATCTCTATATCAAAACCCGATTAACGAGGATGCATTTAAGGTCTAGGAATTTCCCACGTGAATGGAAAGCCACCTAAAGAAACCGAGTCTATCTCTAGTCGGTTTAACTATAGGGTATTCAATGTTTATATCTTCCCTAGGTTATTATCTCTCGATCTCTAACCTAGGCATTTTATCAAACACTTGGTGATCAAGCAAATGTAGCATTGAGATCAAATATTGAATACATAGCTAAAACCAAAATTAATCCAATAAACACCAACAAATCAACAATCAAAATAACATAAATGGCCTATCCATGGCCTCATTCAAACAAATTTAGCTCATATTCATGTCAAAAGTGCAATTATAAATCATACAAGCCATAAGAGGTTTGAACAAATTCAAAAAATAAAGATGTAAAAACTCCCTAATTCTTGTAGAAATGTGGATTTCTTGTTGAATTCTCCATGTTTTGACCTTCAATCTTCTCTCCCAAGCTCTCTCTCTCTCTCTATCTCTATTTTCGTGTTGCAGCTACTATCCAAGGTGAGTTAGGGTAAAAAATGGCTAAAAGGGGTATTTATAGACTAACCCGCTGCCTCGAACGCCCCGGTGGTCACCATTCTATCTCGAACGCCGCGGCGTTCAATTTCTGCCTCTGACCAGTTTTGGTAAAATTTGCATAACTTTCTCTACCGATGTCGGAATAAGCTGATTCAAGTTGCTATAGAATCCTCAAACAAAGATCTACAACTCTAAAGAATACACCAAATCCAAAATCAAACGTTAAAGAGGATAAAATTGTCTCACAAGTCACTGAATGAGAAAACTCCATCGTAAGACGTCTCTTCCGATGACGTTTTCACCTCCTTCCTTACATATCGGATCTTTGTCTTCAACATAATAAATGTACCTTTGCCTCTTATCTTTCCATTGGTATAAGAAGTGTGTAATTTGGACATGGGTAGAGAAATCTATTCCATAAACTGTAGCACTGCGCAGACAGTTTGTATCTTTATGCATGATTTACCTTCAATCCTTGTTCTTTTCCTCCAAATGTTATGTTATTCTATAAAATATGAGAAAACAAGGGTCAAAGTATCATATGTGATCAAATTATCAAGGAAACAATCAAAACTAAGTCGATAAAAGGGGGAAAACTAGTGTAAAAATAACATATATCAGACTGCGATTTGGAGAAGAAGTTGTTGCTTTAACAGGCATCGGTTCAAAGGATCATGAATTCACTTTATTTCTTTTTTGAGTGCACTAATAATATATTATATATATATATTTTTTTTGGTATATACCAGGGTTTCCCCCAGTCGGACGCCGAAAACTATTTCCTTTCGAGGCGTAAAGATCATCGAAGTGGGTTTTGCCTCTCCCAATAAAGCCTTTTTCATACACACCGCCAGGAATCGAACCCTGGACAAATACTTAAGGAACCCAGCTATCTACCAATTATGCTGGACCTTGTTGGTAATAATATATTATATATTGAGTGCATTGTGCACTATCAATATATTACATATTCTTTATTGAGTGCATTGTGTTGACCGTGCATTTTGCAAAGGTTGAAGGTGAAGATGTTGCTGGGCAACAACTTTGGATATGTGGTGTTGGGCTAGGAATCAACACACATTAATTAAGTCATGTGTGGGCTAGGCCCAATATGAAAATGAATTATTTTAAGATTGGGCTTGGCCCAATGCTTATAAAATAAATCAGGCCTTAAATTGGTTTGAATGGCACTCAACTAAGTTAAATTGGGTTAGACCCAACACCTATTTTGAATTAAATTGGGTTGGACCCAACATTTTTAAGTTTAAAATGAGAGTGGGCTTGGGCCTTAGTTGAATTAAATTGGGTTGGACCCAATTGACTAAATTAAATGAGATTTAATTTATTTTAAATCAGGCCTTAAATTGGTTTGAATGGCACTCAACTAAGTTAAATTGGGTTAGACCCAACACCTATTTTGAATTAAATTGGGTTGGACCCAACATTTTTAAGTTTAAAATGAGAGTGGGCTTGGGCCTTAGTTGAATTAAATTGGGTTGGACCCAATTGACTAAATTAAATGAGATTTAATTTATTTTAAATTAAATTGGAGTTGATTTAGTAATTAATTAAATCGGATTTAATCATTGGAATTGTTAGCCCATGAAAATTAAATTGGATTTAATTTCATTAGACTTGGTCTTCTCATGGGAATTAAATTGGATTTAGTTTCATTTTGATTAAATTGGATTTAATCATCCTATCAAAATTAAATTGGATTTAATTTTGTTGTAATCATTTTGAGTTTGACTATTAAATAAATTAGATTTATTTTAATATGACCAAAATGATGGCGCTAGGAGCGTCGTTGCTTATTGGAGATAACGACGTTAGACTCCGCAAAACGCATCACCAGAAGTTGTTGGTATTATTTATCCCAAAAATAATCTCAAGGAGATAAGGGATTTAATCAATTCTGATGTATTGCAGAATTGTGGGGGAGGGAGACAATCCTCTCAGCGAACTACATTTTCGAAAGTAGGAGTGAGACTCCGTATGAAATGAGGAACCTCATTATATTTTGGTGTTCTTTATTTTGTGCTATTCTTTAAGTAGCCATTGTTAGTTATAGTTATAGTGTTATATTGTGCTATTAAATTCGTCTAGTTAATTCTGTCGACGAGATTGGGTTTTAAGCCCGACCGTTGTGACGCCTCCAATCTTTCCTGAGAATTAAATTTAGTGTGATTTTCTAGTACAATATTCACTCTCTATTTCTATAATTGGTCGAATATGACTCTGAGTTCCACAACAAGTGGTATTAGAGCTCGGGTATTCTGAGTATGCTCTGTGGTTGCAGTTTAATCTGATCTTCCACATCAGAAAAGTTTTCCCGGGATGTTTGACTTTGAAAATATGGAGGTTTTAGAATACCGAAAATCCAAACAAAGTAAGATATGGTCAAGGACTGTTGACTGCATATTGGATATGCACTTCATAGCGTGTCTCGTACATAAAGTCAGAAAATTTTGATATTCATGAAGGCAAATCATGGAATATAGCATCGCTGTCTTTTTCGAGGATACAATAATACTAACTGGATGTTTGACACAAAATGACTCTAAGTCCACGAGTGGTTCTGTTTTACCATCGGTGGAGGAGAAGTGTCATTGAAATCATCTAAATGAACTTGTATAGATCATGTCAGAATTCATAGCTTTAGATAAAGTTGATGGAAAAGCTGAGTGACTACACAATGTTTAGAAGAGAACCCAGGTTGGAATCTTGGACGTATAAGAGTAAAAACCAGGTTTTTAACCAAGTTCCAAACCAAGTGCACATCTTACACTCCGGCTAATGAGCGGATGATGTTTATGGAAAACTTGATCACGTCACTTGTGGTTGGAATAGGTAAAGTGGTTGTGCATAAACTTGGACGTCGTCACTTTAAACTATACATTTGTTGAGTGAGATCGGTCCTACTATTTGTGGCACATATTCTCTGAAGAGAGAAACGTCTAGACGACGTGGTGTACGAGGTACACAACTTGATCAAAAATACGAAGGATTTGACCATTGGAGTAAAATCGAGAAAGTCGATCAAACATCTGATGGTGCCTCGTTAAAAGGATTTGATGCAAGTGTGGTAGTATTCACCATGGTCTAATGATATTTCCGAACGCCAAAACCATACTCTAAAGAAGATAATGATGCGTTGGATAAATTCAGAATTGTGGGGGACGTGGTCCTAGATAACTACATTCTGAACGAAGGTCCCACATAGTAGTAAAAGTAAGAATCTGTCTGAAACGTGGCAAGATTTCCTACAGTTACGTACAAATGTGGGGGCTGTGGGTTAAGGTAAAAACACCCAAACCTTAACAAGTTTACAAGGTGTACTTGGTAGCCTAAGGGAACCTTCAAATAGGTAGACCTTGATTTCGTTTTTTCATGTTTTCGGGAATGAGAATTAAATCCATAAAATATTCATTGTTGTTGCTAATTTGCATAACAATGAGATATTTGAAATGGATATTAAGACTACGTTCCTTAAACAAAGGATTAGATGAGGAAGTTCACATGGAACTAACTGAGGGGTATGTTGAGTCGGTATACGGACTCGAACATAGCTCCAAAGTAGTGGCATGAAAGGTTTAACAAAATATTATGTTATCAAACGACTTCATAATCAACGAGCGTAATACATGTGGTTTTTAAACAAAACACATAGCTCATAGTATGAAATTTCACTAAGGTTCAAAGCCAAAAGCTACCTTTTCTGATGTGAAAGTTTTATATGTTGATTATGTAAGTAATCATGACTACTGAAAGGATGTTGAAGAAGAATTTCGACATAAATGATATGGGTCAAGTAGATGTCATATTAGAAATTAAGATTTCTAACACGGTCCAAAGACTTGTCTTACTGAGACTGTACTTGGAAAATTTAGTTTCCATAACAGTGCTCTTGTAAGAAAGTGACTAAAGACTTGGTTGAGAACCATAGTGAACCCATATTGCAATATGCACATATGCCTAGTTTGATATATTGCGACAGTAAGTCGGCAATAGCACGTGCATACAATTGCGACTGTTAGTCAGCAATAGCAAAGACATATAGTAGCATAAGTAATGGTATGTCTGGACACATTTGTCGCAGACACAACACATTAAGCAGTAGATCTATGATGGCATTATCTACACTGATCATGGAGGATAAAGTAGATTCTTTGACGAAAGGATTTCCATAGAGATCAAATAGACTGCCTATCAAGAGGAATGGGGTTAAAGACTACAAATTAAGAATGGACACAGCGGTAACCCAACCATGTTGACTGGAGATCCCAAGATCATGGTTCAATGGGACTACTAAGTTGTGAAAATTCAGTGAGGCACTTAAGAGTTTAATATACTCTAAACCCATTGCCTAGGATAAAGAAGTGCAACCTACAAGTTGTAGCAAAAGGTTAAGCTGGGCTTTTAATGATTCCTATACTGTCTAAATGAAGTGGAGTATGGCAGGATACTCTTAAATAGGAAGTCACCTATGTAAGTGTGAGGTGTAGGCCGCCTCAACATTGGGTAAAATGTAAACACTTATGAATCCAAGAGGGGATGTCACGGCCAAAATGGACCCAACAGTGAGAACGAAATCTGTTCGAGAGACTATGGTGTGAATATCATTGTCTTGGTTTACACGAACGGCTGAACAATTCAAGACATCGCGTTCATTAGGCAGCCTAGTAAATCCGATGATATTTCACTAAGAAAGGTTCAAAGCCAAAAGCTACCTCTTCTGATGCTATAGTTTTTCACCCGAACTCTCAATGTGTCTACATATGTTAATTTCATTAGTGTGGGGGATTGTTGGAAATCGGATGTAAATAAAGTACGTGTGACGTACTTTCGGTAACAAATTCGAACAACACATGTGCATTTTGAATTTCTCTAATCCGAGTTCGGACGAATGAGAAATTAAATGCTGAAGTTGTGGTTTGAAATCTGTGGGTTTACCGTGAATTTCTTCTGATCCAACGGTGTAAAACGATGAGGAGTTAAAAATACAAATCATTACAATCGATGACCACGATTGTACGAGCTGTAATTTTAACACACATGTGATTGGTCGTATTTATGACGGTCAAAACCGTTACGACAGTTACATGATAGTCATTATAATAAATGTAATGACATTTATGTGAGTCATTAAATTTAATTTAATGACACTTATGGCCCCTCTTGTTTCTAACACCTATATAAACCCCCCTTGCATGATCTTTTCTTTCTAAGAGCGAATAACAATTCCTCTTCATTTCATCTATGTTCATTCTCTCTAGTTTTGTTATTCCGGGAATAACAAAATCGAGAGTTGAATCATTCTTGTTATTGAGAGTTCGAAACAGGGTTTCGTTCGTGGGTCTCGGTTTTGAAGTGGTTCAATCCCGAGAAAAATCGTTGTATCTTGGGACACAAATTGCACGAACCCGTACCACCAATAGCAGGGCTATAGCGTGACAATATTGTGTTAAGGATAGAGAGTCCAACTCTCGTCTCGATTCAGATTTTTCATATCCATTTTATCACAGTCAAATTTTACCAACATATGTCGACTTCAAATTGAAGACGGCGTACAAAATGAGTTCTTATATTATTTTTGAAATAGGTTTAAAATTTGTATTATTTTGCGAATTCTTTTATTATTTTATATTATTTTGTTTAAAAACTCTATATTAAATTTATAAGAATATATAATCTAATTTGGAATAAGAAAGTAATCTAATAGAACCTTTAAAATAGAGAATTCATAATTAAATTGTTTACAGTAACAAACCGGTAATTAATCAATTCCACCACTGTTCAAACAAATATTGCATTTCCACCGACTTTACACAAGAATGAAAATGTAATTCGTGAATCGTGATTCCATCAAATAATGGTTTTTGATATTACTAAAGGGAATGCTTCATTTTTAAAACATTATGGATTAACAGTTTTTGAATTTTTTAGACTTATCAAAACAATATAATGATTGTTGCACGTCTTGCTAATTACTTGTTTTTTCACGTGGGTAATTTTTTTATTCCAAATGAATTATACATTCTTGTAAATTTTCTGTAAACAAAATTATA
Source organism: Buddleja alternifolia (assembly GCA_019426215.1). Taxonomy (NCBI): domain Eukaryota; kingdom Viridiplantae; phylum Streptophyta; class Magnoliopsida; order Lamiales; family Scrophulariaceae; genus Buddleja; species Buddleja alternifolia. The sequence goes on along the minus strand of WHWC01000324.1, from coordinate 14,263 downwards.
TATATAAAAAAACAATTAGAGCAAAATTTATATTTTAGATCAACCCATGGTCAGATTTTCCATAACTATGTTAGTGTGTTTCCCTGTATATCTCTTTTTCCAATCTATAAAGTAAACATAGAGAGACAATTCATTCAAGCCAAACAAACATTAATGTGTTTTAAACGTGGCTATCATCCGTGCTATGGAATAGGAGATGAAATATATTTTGGGATAGGAGATTCCATCTTGCCACTAAATATCAATAATAATAACTTATATACAAATTTTGTCACTAATAAACATGTAAAATTAAAAAAAAAATTCACTAAAAATTTATAATCAGTGGCTACTTTGATATTATGGGTTGTGTTGGGATTTTGATGTTAGTAGTAGTAGTGTGAGAATTAGAAGGTGAGAGGGAGTGGGAGGGGTTGGCCGTGCATGGAAGATGAAGAGATGCCATAGCTATATTATATACTATGGGTTGTGTTAGGAATTTCATGTTAGATGTTTTGATGATGACAATTAGGATCCCATGTGAGACCCCAAGAAATGTAAAGTATAAAAGCTTTCGTAGAACAAATGTATAAGCGCCTGAAAGCTCGTGTTTTTATACTAGGCTTGTATTTTTATCTTTATAGAGTTTAGACTAAGAATGTGATACTAAATCACTAGAAGAATTCTGTGTGAGTCTACCAAGTGATGAAGTTGAAGATCAAGCGTCTGAAGGAACAGTAAAGATAAAGATTAGTCTCAAGCGTCCGTCAAACGCTAAAAGACTATCCCGGGTTACGAACTCAGCGTTCAAGATTTGTTATGGACCTTAGACCAAGTACTTAACACTAAGTCAATGATAGAATTCTGAGTGAGTCTATCAAAGATAAAGTGAAAGGACAAGCGTCTAAAGAATCGGGCAAAAATTGTGACCTTTCTCAAGCGTCTGATTAACAAAGAAGGCTACTTTCAAGAAGCCTAAACTCCAAAGGCTCAAGCGCCTAGTTCTCCAAGCGTAACCTGAAGATTCAAACCCAAGTTATCAAAGATGCATGAATCAACGGAAATTATTCCCAAACGGAAATAAGACAAGATGCATCAAAAGTCGGATAAGTGCTATTAAAATATAAGCACTACAACTTATGGGCAAGCCATATCTTTGACCGAGATTGTCAGATTTATGAAACCAAGACCATGCCTAACCAATTAAATATACCCAAAGTTAGGATTGTCAGAACTCATGGAATGTTTAGGGAAACGAGATTCCAACCGTGTCCAACGGACAAAATCTCATAACAATCTATAAATAACCTTCTCAGCAAAAGGGACAAAGAGAGAAACACATATAGAAAAACATCTGGACGTAAAAATAAGAAAAAGGGTCCAAAACGTTGCTGAATCTTTTTGAGAAAAAGCTTATACACTCCAGAGCCGAAACCCTTTAAGCTTTCTCAAATACATTCCTAGACAGTCACCCATATCTCAAACCTCTTTTTAAAAAGAACCTACACTACTATTGAGATATCTCCAATTTGTTTGAACTTTCCAAAAACAAACAAACCCGTGACCAAAACCATCAACACCTTTCATCTGAGTGAGAAAGCTTGTTGACTTACAAGCAATATTTTTGTGTAAAAGAAGCTTGTGGAAGAAGATCTCAATTGGAGCTGAAATCTGTGTGATCAAGGAGTTCCGAGATCAAGCATAACTTGCATCATTTCTGAGTGAAAGAAGCAAGGGGATAGAAGGTCTTTAGTGGAGCTGAAATCTGTGTGACCAAGGAGTTCCGAGATCATATCCAATCTCCCTCTATTTTGTAGAAGTCTCTGTGTGACCCTTCGATAATCATCATAGTGGAAAACCTCCCTGATAAAAGGAGAAGAAGGACGTAGCTGGGATTACATCACCCAGTGAACCTTACAAATATCTTGTGTCATTTACTGCTTTACTGTCTTATATTATACTATCATATTATATCTTGAAAAAGCATTTAAAACTAATAGGCGACTGATCGGTTAAAACAAACGTTAAGCTATAAAAACATTTCCACTGTGCTAACCCTGATTTAGTGACTAAACTCTGCCCTACTTTGGCAAGCGTTGAAATCACCAAGTCAAAGTTAACTTCTTCCAAGCGCCTGAAACTAGCGCTTAAGTCATTATCTCTCAAGCGCCGCACCTAGCGCTCAAAGCTTCCCGAGCGTTCAAATACTTCAAAGTGATACGAAATTTTTTGAAGTCGAAAAAGATTTCAGGGTCTATTCAACCCCCCCCCCCCTTCTAGACCCTTTCGTAAACCACTTGGGACCAACAAGTAGTATCAGAGCGGTTGAAGTTGAAACCTAAGCGTTTCCAAGCGTAACTGCTTGTTCAGATCCATTTTTAAAAAAAAAAAAAAATTTATATAGTCGCTTTAAAATTACTTTAAATTTTTCATGGCATTCTCTAAAGTTCCCAAGTTGACCGAGTCAAATTATGATTCATGGAAGGTCAAAGCATTTACTTATTTGTGTTCATGTGATGATGAAATGTGTGATATCATTTCAGATAGGCCAATCAAAATATACAAAGTTATCACCAGAGCGCCCGAAGCCACAAAAGAAACACCTGACGGTTATGTGGAGAAGCCCAAACAAGAATGGTCCACCGATGAGCGTCGACGAGCCAATCTAGACAATGTCGGTCGGAATGCATTATACACAGCCATTGGTGACAATGACAACTTATTCAACAAAATCAAATCATGCAATACAACTAAAGAAATTTGGGATAAGTTGGCTACTATTTGTGGTGGCTCAGCACAAATCAAGGAAAACAAATTATCAATTGCCAAAGAAAAATTCAACGGCTTCAAGATGTTATCCAATGAGACACTAGAACAATTAGACATGAGATTTACAGCTCTTGTCACAGAATTAACATCTTTGGGCATGGAACTACAAAATCGGGAAATGGTCGTTAAGATCTTCAGAAGTCTCCCGAGTAGATTCCTTATGAAAACAACTGCAATGAGATAATCAAACAATCTGGACAGTCTAACTCCAGAAGATGCTTTTTCAGAACTCAAGGCATTTGAGTTTGAGTTGAATACGGCCAGCGATGCAGTGAGCAGTCCAGTAATTGAATCTGGAGCGCTAATGGCATCAATCAAAGGAAAATCCAGTAGTAAAGGAAAGGCTTCAGATATAAGTGAGGAAAAAGAACTAGCGCTTCTAAACAGATTCAGAAAGTTCCTGAAATATGAGAAGAAAGGAAGCAGTCCTAAACATTCAGGACAAAATTCATATCAAGCGCCTGTTCAAAATCTACAACAATATCAAACGCCTCACTATCCTGCACCATCCTCTCCAGCGCCAATTCAGCATCAAGCGTCTTCTCAGCAAGACCTCTCAGCACCAATGGTTTCAAAACCACGATTTGCAAGATTAACAAATGAACAAAAGATGAAAACAAATCTTTGTTATAATTGCAGGAAACCAGGGCATTTCCAAGTTAATTGCCCATATCCGAATGTGTCTAAACCTACAAAGCAAGACCAAGCACATAGAAGTCAATTCAGGAATAATCTAAGGCAACAAGGATTGCTAGCAGAATCAGAACCATTTTACACTCCTGAAGAGGACTTGGAATCATCAGATGAAAGCAGTGATGATGAGCCTTCAAGCGACTCAGCATTCATTTGTCTTATGGCAAGAAATGATGAAGAGTCTGACGATTCGCTATCTGAGGTACCTAGAGCCAACACCGATACCTCAATATGGTACATAGATAGTGGGTCGTCGAGACACATGACTGGATCAAAGGATCTCTTGATCAACTATCGTGCAACCAATGGTCCTCAAGTTATATTCGGTGATAATTCTAAAGGTAAAACTAAAGGTATAGGTATCATGCATAGGGGGAACATCATGATCAATGATGTATACTATGTTGAGGGTCTTAAACATAATCTCCTAAGCATAAGTCAATTTTGTGATAAAGGCTTTGAAATTAAATTTTCTAGTGACTTGTGCGAGATAATCGATGTTAAGACAGGATCTATTAAATTAAAAGGAAGAAGAACAAACAATGTATACTTAGTAGATTGGGATTCAACATTAGATAACAACCCTACATGTTTCGTAGCTAAGAATCAAAATGAATTGGGTTGGTTATGGCATAGAAGAATGAATCACCTCAATTTTAAGGCAATCTCTTAATTAATATCGCTAAATCTTGTAGAGGGATTACCCAGGGGTTCCTTTAATAAAGATCGCTTATGTGATGCTTGTCAAATGGGTAAGCAAGTTAAATCATCTTTTAAGAAGAAGCTTCATCTATCGACCTCTCGAATACTTGAATTACTACATTTAGATTTGTTTGGTCCTATTCAAATCATGAGCGTTAGTGGTAAAAAGTATTCACTAGTAATAGTTGATGATTTCTCACGCTATACATGGGTAGAATTTTTAGCATCTAAAGATGAAACTAGTGCCAAGCTCACCTCTCTAATTCGTCAACTACAAAACTCAAAAGATCTAAAAGTGACAAGAATTAGAAGTGATAGAGGAACTGAATTTACTAACCATATTGTTGAGAAATTTTGTAAAGATTTTGGAATACTTCATGAGTATTCAGCGCCTAGAACACCTCAACAAAATGGAGTTGCCGAGCGACGGAACAGAACGCTTAAAGAAGCCGCTAGGACTATGTTAGCCGAGTCTAAGCTGCCTCAAAGGTTTTAGGCCGAAGCTATCAACACTGCTTGCTACACTCAGAACCGGTGTATGATCAACAACCAACATGAAAAGACTCCATATGAGTTATGGAAGGGACGTAAGCCGAATGTTTCATACTTTCATGTATTTGGTTCAAAATGTTTCATTCATAACAATGGATCCCAAAGCCTAAAGACATTTGATCCTAAAGCAGATGAAGGAATCTTTCTAGGATACGCCAAAAATGGAAAGAGCTTTCGCATCTTAAATAAGATCAAATCGAAGGTTGAAGAATCCATTCATGTTGTGTTTGATGATGCTAACCAAGAACCGAGTAAGGTTAATATTAATGATGCAGGAATTGAAGATTTATCTCAACAAGCGTCACAAATCAATCTGTGTGATGATAGTGATATTGATGAAGATAATGAAATCATTGTACCTAATCCTAAGATTACTCGTAAAGATATCAACGATGATATTGCAAGAAACGCTGATGATCATGAAGGGAATGTTCATCAAGAGCAAACTCAAACTGTAAACACTGAAGCGCCTACGCAAGGAATTGGTCAAGCGCCTGCACAGTTCAATCAAGCGTTAGATCAATCTCTTAACCCGTTCCAACCAGACAGAAAATGGCTCAGAGACCATCCACCAGAACTAATTATTGGAGACATTGGAGCACCTGTTAGAACCAGAGCCGCTACAATAAATGAGGCCATGTTTGCAAGCTTCCTATCTCAAATGGAACCAAAGAAAGTGGATGAAGCGCTTAACGATCCAAGTTGGATTGAAGCCATGCAAGAAGAGCTAAATCAGTTTGAAAGAAATAAGGTATGGACGCTAGTACCAAGGCCAACTCACCAAGGAGTTATTGGGACTAGATGGGTTTATAGAAACAAAATGGATGAGAATGGTACTGTAATTAGAAACAAAGCCAGACTTGTAGCACAAGGATACTGTCAAGAAGAGGGTATCGACTTCGATGAGACATACGCTCCTGTAGCCCGTCTTGAAGCTATTCGGATGTTTCTAGCGCTTGCAGCATTTAACAAATTTACAGTGTATCAAATGGACGTAAAGAGTGCATTTCTGAATGGTAAACTCCAAGAAGAAGTATATGAGGAGCAACCACCAGGATTCATCAACAACCATGGGAAAAGTATGGTCTACAAATTGGACAAGGCACTTTATGGTTTTAAACAAGCACCAAGAGCATGGTATGACACTCTTTCTATCTTCCTTATAGGTAAAGGCTTTTCAAAAGGCAGCGTTGACACAACGTTATTCAAAATTACCCATAATGAAGATATTCTCCTAGTTCAAATTTATGTTGATGATATTATATTTGGATCTACCAATAAGCGTCTATGTGAGAAATTTTCGAAAATGATGCAAGATCAATTTGAAATGAGCATGATGGGTGAATTAACTTTCTTCCTAGGATTACAAGTTAAACAACTCCCTAATGGCATATTCATAAACCAAACTAAATATACTAGAGATATGATCAAGAAATTTGGTATGGAAAATGCATCACCTTCCAAAATTCCAATGAGCCAAACGCTTAAGCTAGATAGAGATGATAATGGAAAGAAAACTGATATCACTAACTATAGAGGTATTATTGGATCACTTCTTTATCTTACAGCTAGTAGACCTGATATTATGTTCTCAGTATGCATGTGTGCACGATTTCAAGTTGATCCTAGAGAATCACACTTAATTGCTGCTAAAAGGATCCTTAAGTACCTAAAAGGCACACAAAATGTGGGCTTATGGTATCCTAGGGATTCTCCTTTTGAACTAATTGGTTATTCAGATGCAGATTTTGCAGGATGCAAAATAGATAGAAAAAGTACTAGTGGAACATGTCAATTTCTAGGTGATAGACTAATTTCATGGCATAGTAAGAAGCAACAGTCCATCGCTACTTCCACCGCTGAAGCTGAGTATGTAGCCGCTGGAAGCTGTTGTGCACAGATCCTTTGGATGAGGCAACAACTTAGAGACTATGGAATAATCCTAGATCCAACTCCTATCCATTGTGACAATCAAAGCGCCTTAGCAATGACTCAAAATCCAGTTCTTCACTCTAGAACCAAACACATTGACATTCGCTATCACTTTCTACGTGACCACGTTCAAAAGAAAGATATCTCCATGCACTTCATTGGTACAGAAAAGCAACTGGCAGATATCTTCACCAAAGCGCTCAACGAACAACGTTTTCTCACTTTAAGAAGTGAACTAGGTATGATTGATCTAAATGCTTAATCATTCGAAACATCATACTTTTGTTAGGTATGAAATTTAAGGGGAATTCACTTTATTTTATGTAATTTATGGGGAACCTACATAGGGGGAACCTTAAAAGAACTAACTATTTAAGTGAATATGACCAAAAATGTTTTTCCCTTGCATCGGTCATACGCACTTAGCACCATACACTTAAATCATTCGGACGCTTATTACACAAATCTTTCTTAGCGTCTGTGCTTCTTTCAAAACACTAAACGCTTAAGCTTATTCCCAGTCAAGCGCTTAGTAAAATGTATTTCAAATGAAGCGTACCTTACCCGACGCTAAACAAAAATTAATGGATTAGTTAATCAATGCAATTAATGTTGACTTGACATCTCTTATTTTTGTTCAACAAAACCCAAGGGTACTCATTGTTTCTTTAAAAAGTTGGTTCAACTTATGTACACGTGTAAATACACTCACCATGTACTCTGGGCGAGTACATCTAACGCTGAATATTTTAAAATTATACTATAAAGTAAACACTGACACCAACAGTATGTTGTCATTTATCGAAACCAGTGTGAGAAAAATATTCCATCTTCACATATAAATGTTAAACTTTTCATTATTTCACACAAGCGTCAAAAGATTGTAAACAATGTGCTTGAACGCTCAAGCATACAAAGGGATTTGGGAAGAACTTCAAATTTGTGGAGCGTCAATATAAAACATCCTTGCCAATAATAAAGTATGGCGAGCGTCAAATTTCTGATAAAGCAAAATCATATCTACACGCTCCAAATGATCAAAAATTGGCGGGCACTTACATAGTCCTTCAAAATGATGGCTCTCAAACAATCTGTGATGGTATACGTATCAACATTTTACACGAGCGTGTATCACACTTCAACTCTGAATCGTCTTATTTCAAATCTCTACTCGGACTTCAAAAATTTATATGTGGGAGTTACCAAATGTAACCGTCCCTACCTTTTAAAATTTGCGTCCACAGTTATCTTGCTCAAAGGCTGAGATCTAATTGATTGCCACGTGTCAAAATCCTAACAAAGAGAGAAAACAAAAATTCAAAACTATGTTGCTAACAAAAAAAAAAACTAATTTTGTGCAGAAAAGAACCCATTTCTACTCAAACTCTCTGCAAAAATCTCTCTCTCTCTAAAAACCAAAATCTCTCAATCACTCCTTCTCACTAATGGCACCCAAGAAATCTGCTGCTACTTCGACTGAAAAAATCTTCAAGGTAACCGAGGGTCTTGTGGTGGACTGGAAGTTCTTGTACGAACACACCCAAATTGACCTATCGGAGATGATGGATTCTGTACCGAGGCGGGGCTTCAGAAGTTTCTAACCAGATATTCATACATATTTCCTGGTGAAGTCGATCACTTCTGGAGAAATGCTAAACTGTCAGAAGACGAGACTTCCATCTCTTGACTATTTCCTATCTCCAAGAAAGAATCCAAGTCATTCACTCTTTCTGCCACCACAATCGCTCATAACTTCACCCTACCGAAAGAAGGAGCAACCTTGGACACCATCACTGACGAACAAATTGAAGAAGTATGGGTCAGAATCCGAGCGTATGATGATGTTCCGTACAAACAAAACTTCGAAAAGAAAGATATCGTCAACAAATATCGTCAACAGATATCGTGTCTTGGCTGATTTCTGCAGCAAAAACATTGAATGCAGAGTGGGCACTTTTGACAAGATTAACCCGTTGCAATTTCGCATGATGACCGCCATCCTGCTAAACATCAAAATTAACTGGAGCGCCTATGTGTTCAACAGATTCAAGAACTGTCTGCGTACTTCAAACAAACCTTACGGTTTGGTTCTCAGTGACCTACTATTCAGAGCAGAATGTACTTCATCGGCTGGATTTACTATAGCCAAACATAAATTTTATGGGCCAAGAATCATTCAGAATCTTTTTAACCCACCAAAGATCGGAGGTGCGGCCAGACCTCTCTCTGAGCGCCAAGTTGTGCGTGAAGCGTCAGACGAGGAGGCTGAGCGTCCAGCTCCAGAGGAAGCTAAGCGTTCCACTCCGAAGAAAGCCGTGAAACGCCCGGCTGCTACCAAAAAGAGGGCTACACGAAAGCCCAAGGCTCAACCTATTCCATCTCCTCCGCAGGATGATGAAGCTACGGATGACGATGAAGAGGACAAGATTCCTCCCGTAACCCGAAGAACACTGGAAAACGTACTTAAACACATAGACTTTGAAGAACCTACTATTGCACCCACTCAAGCGCCACCGGCTGAAGGGGTGAACGTGAAGCGTATCTTCAAGAGACGCAGAGGACTACGCAAGCGTCAAGTCGATGTTACTCCTCCAGAGCCTGAGACTACTGAGCCAAGCGCTCAAGCTACTATTGCTGTTGAGACTAGCTCTCAGGGTAAGTTTATTTCTTCCCACAGCAGTTTCTTACCTACTTATGTAGAAGATCCTCCCCTTATAGAGGATATCTGTTATACAGCTCTTCCTCTAGCCGCTGTTCAAGCGCCCAGTGATGTCCATCTGGATGTCGATATGACAGATGTCGTCGCCATCGCTCATGCAGCCGCCACAGAATTTGCAGGCTTAGAGCTTGATGAACCTGATGTTCCAGAGGTTCCACTACTACTCACTCTCCCATCTACAACCGAGGCACGCTCAGACGATCAGAGCGACGCTGACGAAATTATCATTCACCAAAACTTCTTTCAGCTGGATCCTCTAAAGACAATTGATCACTCAGTTGACTATCTACCCCCAGCGCCCGAAGAAGACTTCTTTCCTACCGGATATAATGAAGACAGTCTTATAAATGCGGAGAATGATATCGTCAAACTTATTAAGTTTGATCTCACTGTCCGAGATACCTTGCTCACCTCAGCGCCCCCGCGACAGGTTCAGGAAAGAAAGACCCCACGAGCAGATGTTGATTTGGCCTATTATCGCGAGTACGGGCACAGCAAACCAACTGGTCTTGCTCTCAGAGATTTCAACATACGAATCTATGACCGTGCTTATGGACTCATCAATCCCACTGAGAAGCTCTTAAACAGAGAAGGCTACTCTCACTCCTCAACTCTCGTCAACAGTCCTGCAAATATGTTTTCCGCTAATCCGCTCCGTTTATGGACGAATAAAGGTGTACATGCCGGAGACCGTCCAGCATCTGTCCTTGATATGATTCAGACAGAAGCTGATGCTTATTTTGATAGCGTTTGGAACGCTAATTATGAACCAGACAAGCATCGCTTTGAGGCAATCCGAGATATTCACCAGCAAGGATTTCGAGCTATCCTTAATGCAGGGACTGAGTACTGCATGACTGAAGTGAATTGGGCTGAAGCGTATGTTGGGAGCAAATACAAATTCGAAGAGTTGGTCAGTGATCCTCATCTCTTCAGCGCCTGTATACATGATAAGAAGCGAAAATTTGCTCAATATTGCTTACAGAAGCGTCAAAGGAGAATTGGGTCCGTATTGAGGCTGCCTCTGATTCGTCAACACACTGAGCAGTCCTTACGCGTAGCGTTGCACAGATTTGCAAACACTCCTCTACGATGTGACACTCAAGCGTCTTCCAGCGACAGTTCTTCACCATCTTGCTTGAATTTCACTTCAAGTGACTGTGACGACAACTTTCGACTGATGATCAAGCTCATGACTCCCCTCGCTCACTTTGATAGAGTCTTCACAGCCAACCTGCGCTCATGGAATGGATCCCGGATAAACTCCTTCACCGGCTATCCACTCCTTCCCTCCATCCGACAGGAAGTTCATAGTCACTATGACTTCGTCTTATCTTCACTGGAAAGAAACCAAGCGCTTGCTCAAGCTGTCTACCCCTATTTGGAAGACTACTACACAAGTTATGTTCCTGAATCTCAGAAACTCAACGCTCTTCCAACGGACAGGCTGATTGGCTTTTCTCAACATTACTGCTCCGATGCTATCTTTTCCATCAGCAGAGCGCCTTCCAGAATCTTTCCCAATCACGTACTGGATATCCTTGGTCCAATGTACATTAGGGCCATGGATAGTCCACTTCGCACCTTCATTCAAGGTACTTACCTTCCTACTCTACACTTGAATGAACTTCTACAGAGTGCTACATATCCATATGCAGATGAGCCATTTGCCGGCATGGACTTCAACTTTACGGACTTTAGCCGTATCGAATCAGTCACGGTTGAAGCGCCAATTGAACAATTGGATGCACTGCCAGCGCCACCCATTGCCGAAGCGCCTGTTGAAAGGTTGCATGTCTCGCCAGCGCCCATTATTGCTGAGGACTCCACAGATCAACCTCAAGCACCTATTCCTGTTGACAGTCCATCTGCTTCTGACTCTACTGCTTCCACCAAGTCTATTATTGACCCGGAGCTTCAAGGGACCGTGTTTGACCCTGCTTATCAAGTCCCAATGGAATCACTCAAACACACGTCTCGCTTCAAGCTTCCCGTTAATCCTGCGGTTTCTTCTGCTCAAGCGACCATGACTGAAGGCCTTAAGAAATTTCAGCAAATGGCTGACGCTACTCAGACGAGTCACCTGGCCTTGAAAGAAGACATTATCAACCGCTTCACTACTCTAGAGACCTCTCTGACAGACGCTACGCAAGCCCAACTCCTGGTCATGAAAGAACATTTCGATCAGCGTCTTAACACTCTTGAGGCCTCTGTCGCTCAGATTGCTACTCAAATCAGTCTCCTTACTCAACATTTTATGCCGACTGATGATGGCAATAAGGGGGAAGAGAAGAAAAAAGGGGAAAGAGGAAAACTTCAACATCAAGCGCTCAAGATCCTCCTCCGCCGCCCAAGCGTCAACATACTCCCACTCCTCCTCCTATACAAAATAAAGAGCAAGATCCCTATCCATCTTGGGTAACCACTTTTGCCCCTACTGGAGCGCCCAGTAAAAGAGAAACTCCAAGAGCGCTCTATCCAGATCTTCCAGTACCTTCCAGAGCACTGCTTGAGCAGTTTGACATCCCTCTTTCCAGAGCGTCCATTCCAGAATCTACCAATCCAGAAAAAGTAGCTGCGGAAAGGAAGATGTCTGATCTAAATCGAACCTTCAGAATCTGCTTAAGGTATATGGGTATTGACCCAGATGAATGGGATAAGCATTACGTTGCTTTCAAACAAAAGCAAGTAGATGAAAACAAGTATATAATCAATAAAGATCATGATGTGATGATGACATTAGAAGATCAAATAACTGAGGCAATCCGCGCAGAAATGACCAAGAGATACAAGATCAAGTCACGATCTTGATTGTACTTCTGCTTTTCTTGCTTTCATCTCTTCCTTATTGCAGTTGTAAAAATGCCTGTACCTTCAATGATATATATAGTGCATTTTTCAGCTGAAACACCTCGTTGAAGCTCAACTAACCTTAACTAACTTACTAACCAACGCTAACCTTTATTTTTTGGCCGTCTAACTCTTGAACTATAAAAGAGTAAGTATTGTCATCATCAAAAAAGGGGAAATTGTTAGGAATTTCATGTTAGATGTTTTGATGATGACAATTAGGATCCCATGTGAGACCCCAAGAAATGTAAAGTATAAAAGCTTTCGTAGAACAAATGTATAAGCGCCTGAAAGCTCGTATTTTTATACTAGGCTTGTAAATTTTTATCTTTATAGAGTTTAGACTAAGAATGTGATACTAAATCACTAGAAGAATTCTGTGTGAGTCTACCAAGTGATGAAGTTGAAGATCAAGCGTCTGAAGGAACAGTAAAGATAAAGATTAGTCTCAAGCGTCCGTCAAACGCTAAAAGACTATCCCGGGTTACGAACTCAGCGCTCAAGATTTGTTATGGACCTTAGACCAAGTATTTAACACTAAGTCAATGATAGAATTCTGAGTGAGTCTATCAAAGATAAAGTGAAAGGACAGCGTCTAAAGAATCGGGCAAAGATTGTGACCTTGCTCAAGCGTCTGATTAACAAAGAAGGCTACTTTCAAGAAGCCTAAACTCCAAAGGCTCAAGCGCCTAGTTCTCCAAGCGTAACCTGAAGATTCAAACCCAAGTTATCAAAGATGCATGAATCAACGGAAATTATTCCCAAACGGAAATAAGACAAGATGCATCAAAAGTCGGATAAGTGCTATTAAAATATAAGTACTACAACTTATGGGCAAGCCATATCTTTGACCGAGACTGTCAGATTTATGAAACCAAGACCATGCCTAACCAATTAAATATACCCAAAGTTAGGATTGTCAGAACTCATGGAATGTTTAGGGAAACAAGATTCCAACCGTGTCCAACGGACAAAATCTCATAACAATTTATAAATGACCTTCTCAGCAAAAGGGACAAAGAAAGAGACACATATAGAAAAACATCTGGACGTAAAAATAAGAAAAAGGGTCCAAAACGTTGCTGAATCTTTTTGAGAAAAAGCTTATACACTCCAGAGCCGAAACCCTTTAAGATTTCTCAAATATATTCCTAGACAGTCACCCATATCTCAAACCTCTTTTTAAGAAGAACCTACACTACTATTGAGATATCTCCAAGTTGTTTGAACTTTCCAAAAACAAACAAACCCGTGACCAAAACCATCAACACCTTTCATCTGAGTGAGAAAGCTTGTTGACTTACAAGCAATATTTTTGTGTAAAAGAAGCTTGTGGAAGATGATCTCAATTGGAGCTAAAATCTGTGTGACCAAGGAGTTCCGAGATCAAGCGTAACTTGCACCATTTCTGAGTGAAAGAAGCAAGGGGATAGAAGGTCTTTAGTGGAGCTGAAATCTGTGTGACCAAGGAGTTCCGAGATCATATCCAATCTCCCTCTATTTTGTAGAAGTCTCTGTGTGACCCTTCGATAATCATCATAGTGGAAAACCTCCCTGATAAAAGGAGAAGAAGGACGTAGCTGGGATTACATCACCCAGTGAACCTTACAAATATCTTGTGTCATTTACTGCTTTACTGTCTTATATTATACTATCATATTATATCTTAAAAAACATTTAAAACTAATAAGCGACTGATCGGTTCAAAACGACGTTACGCTAAGCTATAAAAACATTTCCGCTGTGCTAACCCTGATTTAGTGACTAAACTCTGCCCTACTTTGGCAAGCGTTGAAATCACCAAGTCTAAGTTAACTTTTCCAAGCGCCTGAAACTAGCGCTTAAGTCATTATCTCTCAAGCGCCGCACCCAGCGCTCAAAGCTTCCGAGCGTTCAAATACTTTCCCCAAAGTGATACGAAACTTGTTTTGAAGTCGAAAAAGACTTCAGGGTCTATTCAACCCCCCCCCCTTCTAGACCCTTTCGTAACCACTTGGGACCAACACC